>CAOJBK010412718.1:0-10602 GCA_948294925.1 Codiaeum variegatum | reverse complement strand
GTCACTAGGATTTCCATAGGCATATCAATATTGTTCAAATCAAATAGGTCCTGTGAGGCTTATCAATTTCATATTAAAGTTATTTAATAACAATCATCAATAATGACAATGTTCATGGTAAGTTCATATTAGGGTTTCAATAAAAATTTGACAAGGTTACACATTAAGCATTAACATAATGCATAAAACTCACCTCAATTCCACTTTAGCTATTATCCTTAAGCTAATTCCAAGTAATGCCCAAATCACTTCAAGTATATCTAAACCCTAACCAAGAACTATAGAATTTAATAATTCTAACATACCAATTAATATATTTAAAACATCAAACATTAATCCTAGCATATATTCGATTCATAGTTCAACAAAACCCTTCTAAAAATGCTAAACCATAACTTAAAATCCATATGATAAAAAGACCTCAAAATATAGATAATTCACTTCCAAAATATGGGAAATTTCATAAGCTTACTAACGATACCTTATACACTCAAAATGGAGGTTGGAGTGAGTGGGGAATCACGTTTTAGTCGAAGACTGGCAGTCTGTACTTCTAAGATGAGTGGCTCCATGTCTGGCTGTCTCTGGTGACTGGCGAGGTGCCATTAGAAACCTCTCTCAAAGCTCTATAGGGTAGGGTGGTTCTTTTAGGTGAAAGGGTGAAGGAAAAGGGTCGTTTCGGCTGAAGATAGAGGCATCACAAGCTCTCTCTATAACAACTATGGAGTTCTCTCACTTATCTCTAGAACTCTCTCACTAAAATTCTGGTTTTATGTAGAAAATGGAAAGAAAAATAAGTATTTATATGGTATTAGGTGAGGAATAAAGCTTATGAAGCTTTTACATAGTCCTTAACCAATCATACATCAACACATAACCTATTACATTAAAATAATCAATCAAATAAACCTTATGGTCCCCATTAGTTACATTTAATTTCTTATATCTAAATTATCTTATAAGATTAAAAGTGAGATATTAATACACATAAACTTTATAGAGACAAATTAATGTCTTTAAACTCATTTTCAAGTAACATATTCAAAATTATATCTAGTGTGCTCAATGACTGATCTTATCTTAGTATCAAAATCAATTTTAACTATAGCATTACATATTAATCCTTACCATACTAACTTAATTACTTATGGATCACCATCTCTACAAAACACTTTTTAATCAATTTCCATCAATCAAATTCTAAGGAAATGGATAGATTGCGAGAAGAATGCACAGGTATAACATGGAAGACCATTTCACATCAATTTAAAATCTAGGGTGTTACATTCTCCCCCTTAATAAAAATTTTTCCTCAAATTCAACATGTAGAGGTTTTTAAATTCATACCTTAGGTATTCAAAAATAAGTGCAGATATCAATCTTTCATGTTCCACTCACTTTCTCAAGTGCATTCTTCCATCTTCTGATTTTTCCACAACACTTTCACCCTTAGGATTTGCTTATTATAAAGTTTTCTCACTGCTCAATCAACTATGGATACCAAAGTTTCTTTGTAAGTCAAGTCTTGATTAAGATCTATAGGTTGAGCTTATAACACATGTGATTGGACATGGACATATTTTCGAAGCATGGAAACATGAAAGACTAGATGAACACTTTTTTGGCTAAGTGGTATGCCCAATCGATAAAAGACATCTCCAACACATTCTAGAATTTTGAAAGGACCAATATATCTTGGTGATAATTTCCCTTTTTCCCTAAATCTCATCACTTCTTTCATTAAGGAAATCTTCAGAAACACTTGGTCACCCACTGTAAATTTTAAATCCCTTCTCTTCGGATCGACATATCTCTTTTATCGGGTAAAAGCCATCTTTAACATCTCTCTAATGAGTGGAACCTTATCTGAAGTATATTGGATCAATTCAGGTCCTTCAACATATTTTTCACCTACCTCATCCTAACACAATAATGATCTACATTTCCTCCCTTACAAAGCTTCATACGGTGCCATTTTTATTGCACTATGATAACTATTGTTGTAGGAAAATTCAAGTAGTGGGAGATGTTTGTTCCAATTCCCTCTAAAGTCTAGGATACACATTCTCAACATATCTTCTAGTGTTTGAATGGTTCTTTTAGGTTGCCCATCCGTTTGAAGATTGAAGGTTGTACTGAAATCTAGACGAGTCCCCAATGAGTCTTGCAATTTTTGCCAGAATTGAGAAGTAAATTAAGTCCCCCGATTAGAACAAATAGAAATTTGAACACCATGGAGTCTTATAATTTCATCAATGTACAATTAAGTATATTGAGTAGCTAAATAAGTGGTTTTCACATGAAGAAAGTGAGCTGATTTGGTCAATCTATCAACAATGACCTAGATTGAATCATAACCACTATAAGTTCTAGGCAAACTAACCACAAAATCCATAGTAACTTGTTCCCATTTCCACTATGGCATAGGTAGCTATTGGAGTAAACCTGAAGGGTTTTAGTGTTTGAATTACACTTTTTGACATGTTAGACATTTTGCTACAAACTCTGCAATGTCTCTCTTCATTCCACCCTACTAATAAGAGTCTTTCACATCATGGTACATTTTTATTTCATCAGGATGAACATTATAGGCAGTAATGAGCTTCCCTCATGATTTGTTCCCTTAGGTTGTTAACCAAAGGAACACATAACTGGGTACCACACCTTAAAATGGCATCTTCTATAGTAAAATTAGGAGCTTTTCCAGCTTTCACATCTTCTTTCAACTTTAGGAATTGAGGATCCTTATTCTAAGCATCTTTGATCTGTTCAACTAAGAGAGATTTAACTTGAAAATGAGCTATCAGTGCTCTAGATTTAGTCATTTCAAATTGGATTCCCATATCATACAAACTTTAAATCTCCTTGGCTAAGGTATACCAATGCACTTGAATATGGTCCAAACTACATACTAACTTACAGCTCAAAGCATATGCTACTACAATTGCCTTTCCTAAATGAAAAAAAAATATCACAATCATAGTCTTTCAATAATTCCATCCAGTACCTTGGTATGAGATTTAGATCCCTTTGTTCAAAGATATACTTTAAACTTTAGTGATTAGTGTAAATCTCAAACCTTTCACCATACAAGTATTGTCTCCAAATTTTCAATGCAAACACGATTGCTACCATTTCCACGTTATGGGTTGGGTAGTTTAGTTCATGCTTCTGACAAGTGGCAAAAGCTATCACCCTTCCATGGTGCATCAAAACACAATCTAGTCACATTCTTGATGCATAATAGTAAACTACATCATTGTCGCCTTTAATAGGGAGAGCCAAGATAGGGGTAGAAGTGAGACAAGTTTTATGCTTCTGAAAACTCCCTTCACATTCATCATAACACTTAAATTTCAATTATTTTTGAGTAAGTCTAGTTAAAGGAGCAACTATTTTAGAGAAATCTTAATAAATCTTTGATAATATCTAACTAAACCCAGAAAGCTCCTTATCTCCATTACATTAGTAGGCCTAGGCAAATTTAGAATTTCTTCAATCTTCTTAGGATCAACTTGAATCCATCTTCGCTAATTACATGACCAAGGAAACAAACTTCCTCAAGCTAAAATTCATATTTTGAGAACTTGGCATACAATTTATGTTCCTTTAGAGTTTGTAACACATTTTGCAGATGCTATTCATGTTCTTCTTTATTTTTTGAATAAACTATTATGTCATCGATGAATATGATAATAAACTTGTCCAAATAAGGTTTGAAGACTCGATTCATCAAATCCATAATGGTTGCAAGAGCATTAGTCAATCTAAATGGCAACAATAAAAATTCTTAATGTCTATAACATGTCTGAAATGCAGTTTTAGGCATATCTTCCTTTCAGATTCTTAACTGATGATAACCTGATCTCAATCTATTTTAGAAAAGTGGCTAGCTCCATGTAACTGGTTAAATAGATCATCTATTTATGGAAGAGGATATTTGTTTCAGATGGTGACTTTATTCAACTGGCGATAATCTATACAAATTCGTAGAGAACCATCTTTCTTCTTGACAAAGAGGACATGTACACCCCACGGTAAGCTGCTAGGGAAAATGTTAGTAGTGTATGCCCTAGTGTTTACACTCAGCATGTGAATGTAAATGAATACCTAACTGGCTTTAGTATATATGTTCTTTAAATGAAAACAATCCTTGTATCAAATGTACATATGTCCCTTAAGTATTCTATAGGGAATATATTCTCAAAGAGTTAAAGAATATGAGTGATAGATTGCCCTTTATTAGATTCTTTAAAGGTTGTTCATAGTCATAGGATTATTGGTAGGGACGCCATTAATCTGAAAGACCAACAACTTTGTTGTCATCCATGACAAGTATGAGATACTTATTCGTATGTAGGTAGTGATTCTTATGCTATAGACATGTGATGTCATGATAACACATGAGCATACTCATGGTATGGGTAAGTTGAACAGTGACATTTGATGATGGATACATGGGTCGTTACCAAATGGTCAATATCACATCATCCAGATCACAATTGTGCATATAATCCTTAGACTTGAGGTGACATGTTATCTAGCATATTGGTGACTATGGTTTGTTACTGCTTACATACTGATGCTAGTCATGTATTGGTATATGGCATGTGGTGGCCATAATCAGTGATATGTTAGGATAAGTGTTCAACCAAGAAAGGATTCATTAACTTGGGTAACCATGAAAGGAATCCTATGAATTATGGTTGTTCTTGATATGCAAATCCTTGGCCAGGGTGGATAAGGTTCACTAGAAAGAGTTTCTAGTAGGAACCTAGTTTATAGAGAACTCACACCGGATAGAGGTCATATGATCTGGCATATAGGGTTTGACTATTCCATAACCCTAGCTAAGATTAGGAATCCACAATGAAGGGATTCAAGTGCACGGTAATTATGAGTGAGAGGTCCATGCAATGTCTAGGATATGATCATCGACATTCATTTCTAATTAGGTAGTCGTGATATGTTATGCTAGACAATACTCCTGACTTATGGGACGAAGTGTGTGATGAGGATTACACATTCGGTGGGAAGAAAAGAGTTTTCTTTATCCCATTGCTAATTAGAACATGAACCTAATAAGTCATAAACCATATAGTGATTCCCATTAACTTGTATAAATCATATTAATGATTAATTAAAGAGTTTAATTAATTGTTAATAATGATTAAATTAAACATGTAATTAAATTTACAAAGACCCTAGCATGTCTTGATGTTTAATTCATTAAAGGATTAATTTCAATTATGTCATAGTTTGTTTGAGATACAAATGGGCATGACTAATTGAAATGGTTTTGGACAAGCAATTAAAATAATTAAGCTTAACATGAGAGGTTAGCTTAATCCATATTAGATATCGTTAATTAAGGTTTAAGGGTGATTCCTACTAACTAAATTCCTAATCTATTTGATTAATTGATTAGTCAAATGGTCAACTAAGTCAAATAGACAAGGTTCCCAATCTTCTCCTTATTTTAAGGAAAAGCAATGTACAAGATGTCTTCATCTTTTGCCAACATACTCAACACATTGAAGAAAAATAATGAACTATTCATCATATTATTCCTTAGGTTAGAGAGAGAAAGCTTAAAATTTACACTAAATTGAGAGAGAAATTTTATTTTGAAGAAGAGTTCTTCAAACACAAACTCTTCTTTAATTAACCTTTGAGAAAGGAGTGTGGATAAGCTTGGAAGTCCAAAACAATCCTCAAGTCTTAAGTTCTCAAGTAAAGGAGCAAGGATCAAAAGTTTGGATAACTAAAGAGAGATGATTTAAGCTTCTTGAAGAGAATTGGAGAACAAGCTTTTGGGAAAAGTTAGGTATGTTCCAAGCTAGAGGTTTCGCATTTAAGGAGCTCAACGAAGGAGGGCGAGAGGTATTTTTACTTCAAACCTTTATTTGTTCTACTTGTGTTTTATACACAAATTGGTAATCATATCCTTGGTTGAAGTTATGGGTCCAAACCTAGGTTTGGACATTTATCAAAGAGTTTGCTTAATGACTAAACCTTCTATGTTAAAAGAGTTTTAACATAGAACCAATTTTCAAAGAGTTTGAAAATTTCTAAAGTTTTTATTAAAAGAGTTTTAATAAAAATGTTTAAGTAATCAAACCCTAAGTTATGGCAATGTTTCAAAGTGTTTGAATAATTGCCTAACCTAATTTTATTAAAAGTGTTTTAACAAAGTTATTTTTTGAAATAGTTTTGAAAACCTAAAACCGAATCTTTTCTGATTCACGAATTTTTTGCTTTTGCTGTATGACTCCTTAATGTTTCCTTCAATGAATGAACCCCTTATCAATAAAATCTTCCAACTATGCCTTTAACTCCTTCAGCTCAATTAGGGCCATATGATAAGGAGCTATTAAAATAGGATTAGTTCCGGGTGCCACCTTAATCGAGAACTTGATTTCTCTCTCTAAAGATAACCCTGGAAGTTCCTCTATAAACAAATTAAGGAATTCTTTAACCACATGAATATGCTCTAACCTAATCATTTCCATACTATCATTTATGATATACACTTGATAACCTTGACACCCCTTTCATAAAGGTTCATTAGCCTCAATGAATAAAATGAGATTATAAGGAACTTCACTTTTATCTCCTTGAAACTCATAAACTTCTCCAGATGGAGGATGGAACACTACTTTCTTATCATGACAATCAAGATTAGCTTAGTTCTTAGATAACCAATCCATACCTAGAATAACATCAAATTCAAGAACATGTAGTTCAATTAGATCAGCTTATAAGCTTTTATCACTAATTTCCACTTTCCACACAGGAAACACTTTTTGAACTAATAGTTCCTCCTTAAGAAGGCTAGACACAACAAGAAGATTTGCAAGCATATCATATGTAATAGAAATTCTCTAGGCAAACGAAGGAGAAATAAAAGAATGGGTAGCTCCAGAGTTAAATAAAGCCCGTGCATAAATATTTTGAATGGGTAAGGTACATGTGATCATGGTGTTAGACCCTTGATCTTTGTTTAGAGTCAAAGTAAACACTCTTCCTCATCCTCTACCCCAAGGTGCTTGACTAGAAGTTTGTCCTAGGGCTTGTACAAAATTCTTACCCAATTCAGAACCTTTACCACTACCGCCTGAGAGGCCCCGTCCGAGTAGTCCGCAGGATCTTCCAGTGCACCTCTAGACTTGGGTCTCGAAGAAAACCAACTACTGGGAGCTGGATTGCTCATGGCATCGTGGATTGTGTCTAGGTTTCACATTTGTGCATCCACATGTGTTCATTGGCGTGCACATAGTGTTCAGTGTTTTGAGTTCCCCCCTAATCTTTAAGAAAATAGATTTTCCATGGTGATAAAGAAACCATTTGAATTAACTTAATGTTAGAAAAAAATGTTTCTAACCCAATTGAAAAGGTTGTTCTTTGTTTGAACTAGAGAGGTTCGGGGATTCGTGATTTGATAAAACAATTTTTATGAAAAAAAGTTTTTACCATTTTTACATGACAACTTTTGTCTTAAAAAGGTATGATTTTGGTTAAAAAATGATTTCATGTATGCATGAATAGTTTATCATGGTGCATGAATAGGATAGCATGCCAGAATGATGCATGAACAGAAATTCGATGCATATGGCAATCGCATAAAGCTAGTAAAACAGAATTAGCCATGGGTCCATCCTCTAGCCCACTTCAGATTTTAGGGAAGGTACAACAACCCAAAAAATGTAGTAAATTACAATTCAAAACCAATAAAAATTAGGAGATTTCCCCTCCAGTCTTATGATCTGGGAGGAGCACATATTCTCCAAAACGACATTCATGCACAAAATGAAAATAAAGCAATAATGACAAATAACAATAAAAATAATTACAACAATTCAAACAATTAAAAAAATACAATAAAATATGATAATAAAGGAACAAAGGAAAATTAAAGTTAGAAGGCTTGCCGGCATATCCCTTTGAATGTGAATCAAACTCCACGTCGTTCTCCCTTCTCGCGAAGGATTGGGGGCTATTCTAATAGCAGTGGGTGGTTTGGTGTTCACTAGCTAATTGATTTTAGTTTAATAAAAACAATCAACAGTCAGGCTATTAATCAATTATGATCATTGATTAATGAAAAATGATTTTGCATTTAGGGTTTGATCAATTTTAATTTATGAAAATTGATTTACCATAAATATGCCTTAAATTAGATTTAAAGAGCTTTTGATTAAATTATTTCATAAAAATAATCAATTGATAAATATGCTTCAGTTCAGACTAAAAGGGCTTAAAATGAATTATTTTAGAAAAATAAATAATTAAATAAACATGCCTTAATTCAGATTGAAAGGACTTATAATGGATTATTTCAAAAAAATAATTAATTAAATAAACATGCTTTAATTTAGATTAAAAGGACTTCATTTATAATAAAAATGGATAAGAAAATATTGTACCATATTTACCTTTTTTCTTGGGATTTTGGAATCGGTAGGTCTGAAGGCTTGATAAAACCAGAACGTGTTTCCGTTATGTTCAGAGAGTACTGGGGAAGAACTATCTAAAATCAGGTTAAAATGACTGGATTGATGAATCATAACAAATATGGAAAATGGAACTGATCATGGAAAAATGATTGTGTTTGGAAATGATTTCAGTATTTTTGGTGTTTAAGGAGGCTGAAATGTGTATCATAATTGGATTTACGGTTTTGTTAAAAATTAAAATTAATTTTATATTATGTAAAATGATATATTTATAGAGAATTGTATAGAGCCATGCATAAACAGTGTCACATATGCGTTAGGGGTGTACGCATGCACCAGAAGATCGACGCATGCGCCTAGCGTGTCATGCATGCGCGATAAGTGAAACGCACCCGCAACGGCAGAGACACATGTGTGGATCCACTCAAGCATGCGTGACCATGTTAATGTATGCATGGACATTGAAACACACACAGACTTTGTCATTTTGGCCCTAGATTCTGGGCCCAATTTTCTGGGTCTGTGTCACTCCGGTCCGATTCGATTTTTTGGGTTTCTGGGTCTGTTTGAAGTCTAAATTGAGCCCAGGAAGATTCGTTGGACCAGTATTGACAAGCCTCGTTTAATGGTGCCAAAATTACGGTTCACATCTACCCCCTTAGCACTCGTGTTTGGAGAAACGTGACTGCTAAGTGTGAACGCATTTAATGTGGTAGTTGAGAATTTTGCTTGTAAAAGGCCAAGGAGTTCATTTTCCATTCACCACTTTCATTTCTCTAGCTTTTTGGTCTTCAAAAGCTCTCTTCTTCCACATTTCTATGTTTTGATTCATAAAAAGGCTTTGGATGATATCGACTCACATTTTTGGGGAGGAGGAAGCAATCCCAAATTTTATTGCCCCTTCATTTGATGATTTTGTCGGTGATCTGCATATCATTTTCACTATGGAGGAGTTGCTTAGCAAGATACCTAAGTCATCTGTAGGTCTATCTGACTTTGCTATGATTCCATTACCAGAGTGGGATACTACCAATCACTTACTGATGGACAAAGCGGGGCCACCTACGCCTACCAATTTTAATTTGTTGTAAGATCGTCAAATGCATGCTAGCTGGCACGACTTCCTAAAGGTATGTGATATCTTTGTTTACTTTATATAAAATTTTTTACTACTCATACTTTTTACGTTAACACAAAATAGAGTTAGTAACAAAAGAAATGGGAATTGAAAATGAGATTGAATGCGTACCTGTAGGAGGGCGATTTTAGCTAGAGAGGTGGCAGGTTGCGTTTGGGCAACATGATTACTTTTCTGAGTGCTCATAAGCCTATTAGTGATCACCTTCCCCAGCCCACCTAATGGGTTGGTTGAGCTTAGACATTAGGTGTGCTCCTGATAGGAATTTGATGTAGGCTCTAGGAAAAAGGTGGTGAAGGGCCACTAACACTTTCCATTTTCTGGTGGGGGAGATGATGATGACTCCCTTCATGATTAGTATTCGGTTCGGGCATCGACTTGTTGTTTTTGATAGGCACCCGCATCCCTACTACATGATCGATGTCTTACTAGGAGAGTGGTTGGCAGTCAACATGCACAGGAACATTTTAAGGACTGACACGCTTCGTCTACTCACCCAGTTGAACTTGGTAGACTATATTATGGATCAGTGTGGCAAGGTTTGTCTGTTAATCATCTCGTCGACTATATTCTTATACAATGAGGCCGGCTAGGTTGATCTGAAGATCCTATCTTCATTGATAGACCTAAGGGAGCTAGGAAAGTATGACTGGGCTAGAGCTAGTTTAGCTGCGGCATACAGGGTGATGAGCCTGATGTTCGAGGTCGTTCGGCCTACTATTCTTGTGACTAGCACTATATGGGAGGTCAATATTTCCTTTTATCTCATTCTATTTTTGAGGATTTTATTCATTTTTTTTTGAATTTGTCTATGCTTTCTATTTTTCTTCTTGTAACTTTGGGCCTTTTACCACATCAACGCCATTTCACCTAGGATTAGACTGATAGACCCGCTTCCCTTTCTGATAGGGAGGATGTGGTATAGGGAGCCCTATATTTTTGCTCAAACTTCTTTTTCTTTCTCTTAATACCGACATATTACCTTTACTCAGGTATGTTCTGGCCCCC
>CAOJBK010412459.1:0-17210 GCA_948294925.1 Codiaeum variegatum | reverse complement strand
CATACATCTCATGTATGTATTCAAAAGTTCTTTTTGCTCTTCCACTTTGTCTAACAAAGGGTGATCTAGTCACTTTTGCCTAGAATGTAAGATTCATAAGTCAGAGTAGGTTCACTTCCTATCTAGGATCCCCATGTTCTCTAACCTTAGAATCTTTATTTTTGGCTAAATGACCTAGTTCTAAGAGGCTAAATTAATTTTTGAATTAGGATTAGGTCTTAACCATGGTATTAATATTACTTAAGATTGGGGATATTTTGTTGTTCCATTATCTCATAATAGAAACAATTAAGTATAACGCATGTCAATAACTCTATTGTAATAATAGAGACATATTTCTTAAAGTTTGAGTTCAAAACTCATACTAGTCAAGAAATAACGTTTTGATGCCATTAGGTACATTCAAAATTATTTTTCAATAAAAACATGATATCTCATACCGATATGGTTTAATCCAATTTTCCTTTAAACAACACTTATTCTAATAATTGAATTAATTCCCATTTCTCCCAAACTTTATTGTAATGACCTATATGGAATATTAGAAGTAGAACAATTGAAAATTGTCCCTTTTTGAAGGTCCATTAATCTCTTGCTCTTATTGTTGTCCTTAAGGTATTCTAAACACCTTTGACAATGTACTTCTAATTTCCAAAAGCACTGGAAATTGTTTCCTTGCTTTGTAAGTAGCTTCCTATGTGTATTTCTTTATCCATACTTATCTCATAAGTTAGGACAAATTTATAGGTTCCCAACCAATCCACATTATTTAGCCCCATGAATTTATTCATTAGTTTGCTTATTTAGTGGACGGGATTTGTTCATATTATCAGACTAATCACATAAAATAATAAGATCATTTTATTTTATATGATCGTAAAACTACTATTTGATTTGGTCTTTAATAAAATAAGTACTCCCACTAACTTGGCGAATCCTACACTTCCAAAATAGGAAACAGAGATTCCATTGGGGTGAATCTCTAGTGGGTGAATTGAAATCTGGCACGTGAATAAATCTTGTTAATCAATTCCCTCATGATGCACATTTTCTACATTGGGATTGATACTTACAAGTGAACAACTCTTATTCATCACATCTCATGTGAGATTTAATCTATTTGGCTCCTAATGCTTCCAGCCTCAGGTGCACATTGCCATTGTTGGCCTTTCACATTAGTTAAGTCAAACCCATTGGACCAGTGAGTATGATGATTTAAACACTGTATGGCTTATGTGCTCATTACCGTTATTGACACAAAATGTATCTCATACTCACAACATCTCATGCTATACAATGACATCAAGAAAACAAGTTCAGAAACATGTTTCCAAGATTCATTGCTCCATTAGAGAGCCATGACTTAATAATAAAACTTTGGATGATTTTTGGGTCTCTAATTAATTAGGTATCACTTTATACATTATCCATTTTAACATACATCTCATTCATAATATATATCTTATATATATTTCAATAAAATGGACAATATACACATAGGCATGATCATGGACTTAAGGCCTTAATTCCCAGCCACAAGGAATGAGTAAGTGTTTTAGGTTATCAAATTACAAGCATTATAAGACTACACTAGTCTTCATGCCCCCACTAGGCATCTTGATGGGTTGAACCCTCTTTTGCTATTGTATCTCCACATCTCATGTGTACTTATGTAGCCTTAGAATACAATGGCGAGATAACAAATAAAATATTGCCCTTAGGCTCATTTAATTTTAAAAAAAAAACTAAACTAGAAATTAACTCTTAATTACATGCCCTTATATAATAAATTAATATTACATGCCCCACAATATCAATTGTTAAGTTAAAATTCCATGATCACCCATTCATGCCATTACAACACATAACTTTAACATATAACTCTTATACATTAGGTATGTGTGTAGGTACTTCAACCTTTTAGAACCCTTCCAAAACTTGAATATATCATATTCATTACTTTGAAGTCCAATTATGTTCAATAGAAACATTGGTTGAAGGCTTAGAAAATCCCAAACTCCTTGAGAAATTCTCAATTGGTAGTGTGCTTTCACAGGCAGTGTCACGAGTTGTGACACGGGCCGTGAAAGTTAGAATCCTCTCTCACTGGTAATGTCATAGGTCGTGACACAGCCATGAGAGGCTAATGTCAGCACTCCAAATGATAGAATCTTCTCACGGGCAGTGTCACGAGCTATGACACCGGCCGTGAGAAGCTTCTGCTTCTCTAAACCACCTCTCATGGACTCTTCTCAGGCCATGGGAAGCTCTCATAGGCTATGGGGAAGACCATGATAGAGGAATTTCATATCAATTCATTCCAATAAACACACCAACACAACCATGATTTTGCACAACAAATTGGGTGGCTCTGATACCACTTGAAGGGTGAAATTAATGAGCAGTGCAGTGGAAGCGACTGAAAGGGAAGGCTAATCTCCATGGATTCACATTTCGATTTTCAAAACTTTTTCGAAAAACAAACTTTGTTAAAACTCTTTTAATAATAACTAGGTTAGGCAATATTTCAAACTCTTTGAAACTTTGCCATAACCATAACCTAGGATTTTAGTAAATACATTTTGTCAAAACTCTTTTAACAAAATCATTTGATATTTCAAACACTTTGAAAATCAATTCTATGTCAAAACTCTTTTGACATAGAGGGTTTAGACTTTTATCAAACTCTTTGACTAATGACTAAACCTTTGAAAAGACCCATAACTTCAACCATGGATAATCTCACCAATTTTATGCAAAACACAAGTTGAACAAAGAAAGGTTAGAAACAAAAATACCTCTCATCCTCCTTTGTTAAGCTCCCCAAATGTGAAGCCTCTAGCTCGAGATATGCCTAGCTTTTCCCAAAATCTTGTTCTCCAATTCTCTTCAAGAAGCTTGAATCTCCTCTCACTGGTTACCCAAATTATTGATTCTTACTCCTTTATTTGAGAATTTGAGACTTGAGGATGGCTTTGGACATTAAAGCTACTCCACACTCTCTTCCCAAAGGTTAATTGAAGATAAGTTTGTAATTGAAGAAAAGCTCTTTAAAACAAACTTCCTCACTCAATTTTGTGTCCATTTGAAGCTTTCTCTCTCTAACTCTTAGAGAGCATCTCTCTCTAGCTCATTGGAGAAGATCATGAATAGTTGCTCCATCATCTTCTAAGTGCTTGAGAGTGAATGTCTTAGGCAAAAAGATGATGCCTTGCCTATTTATAGTCCACATCCTCTTTCTTCCTTTTCCTTAATTTAAGGAGGAAAATGGGATTGTGTCTTGTTAACTTGGATTGACTATGGTTAGTCAATTAATCAATAAGATTAATACTATAATTAGTAGGAATCATCTTTAAATCTTAATTAACCACATCTCATTTGGATTAAAATAACATCTCATGTTAAGCTTAATTATTTTAATATTTGTTCAAAACAATTTTAATTAGTCATACCCATCTGTATCTCATACAAACTAAGACATAATTGAAATTATCCATTTATGAATTAAACATCAAGACATGCTATCATCTTTGTAAATTTAATTACATGTTTAATTCTATCATCATTAATAATTAATTAAACTCTTTAATTAATCATCAATATGATACATACATGCAAATGGGAATCACCATTTTGTATGTGACTTACTAGGTTCATGTTATAATTAGCAATGGGATAAAGAAAACTCTTTTATTTCCACCAAGTGTGTTAATTTAATTGCACACTAAGTCCGATAAGTCACGAGTGACGTCTAGCATAACATATCACGACTACCCAATTAGAAATGAATGTCGATGATCATATCCTTGACATAAGCATGGACCTCTCGATCATAATTATCGTGCTCTCGAATCCCTTCATTATGAATTCTCGACCTCAGCTAGGGTCATGGAAGAAGTAAAACCCTACGTGCTAGTTCATATGACTTCTATCCGGTGTGAGTTCTCGATAAATCGGTTCTAACTAGAAACTCTTTCTAGTGAACCTTATCCACTCTAGCCAGAGATTTACATATCAAGAACAACCAGAAGTCATAGGATTCTTACCTTGGTTACCCAAGTTAATGAATCCTTTCTTGGTTAAACACTTATCCCAACATAGCACTGATTATGGCCACCACATGCCATATACCAATACATGACTAGCATCGGTATGTAAGCAGTAACAAACCATAGCCACCAATTTGTCAGATAACATGTCACCTCAAGTTTAAAGATTATATGCACAATCATGATCTAGATGATGCGATATTGACTAATAAGTAACAACCTATGTATCCATCATCTAATGTCACTGTTCAACTGACTCATACCATGAGTATGCTCATGTGTTGTTATAACATCAAATGTTTGCAGTATGGGACTCACTACCTCCATACCAATAAGTACTAACACTCATAATGGATGACGACAAGGGTTATGGTCCGTGCTAATAATCCTATAACCATGAATAACCTTTAAAGCATCTATTAAAAGGGCAATCTGTCACTCATATTCTCAAACTCTTTGGGAATAGATTTTCTACAAAATACTTAAGGGACATATATACCTTCGATATAAGGAGTGTTTTTAGTTAAAGAACATATATACTAAAGCCAGTTAAGGTTTTCATTTATATTAACATGCTGAGTATAAGCTTTAGGATGGACATTGCTAACAACCTATACCCTACCCGAACTAATGGGTTTTACCCATGCCTAAACCCACTCATACTCTTATTATTTATAATATATTTTATATAATGTAGATTTTATATTTTATAGGAATTAACTTTCTAATGAGATTTGAAATCATATTCAAATTTAATTATTAAATTATATTTTTTTCATTTTAAAAATAGGATTATAATTTATTACGAGTATTTTACCTTCTTAAAAATACAATTTTTTAAAGTTACCTTTTTAAAGATGTTTTCATATTTGATAAGGCAAAAAAATAATGATTTTTTATAAGGGAAAGAATAATATTTCCCAAATTTCTTAAAACTAGCTAGTGTTGTGCTAAAAGTACCAATTTAATCACACACTATAGCCAGTATTGTTCCATTTGCGACAACAGTAGCATGTACTTTCTTTTTCCTTTTTTTTTTTTAAATTTTGATTTTCTTTTTCAAATTTTATATTAGTTTTTGTTAATTCATTTTGTTTAATTTTCGTTTATTATTTATAATTCAATTTATTTTCTTAATATTTAATTTTATTAGATTGTTGAATGTGTTTCAAAAATAAGATTGTTGAGCAAAAATTTATATTTCCTTTTTTTTTATTTTGAATTATTTCATAGGAAAATATGGCTTCTCAAGAAGAATTGAACTCACAAAAAACATCCATTGTCAAGAATTCTTCTTCTCAAAAGCCAAAAGAAAGTGTTACTCCTTTAATCGAATGTCTTATTAAAAGAATGAGCGAAGCTTGGAATCACTTTGAAAAGAAAATAGTTAGTGACAAAGAAAAAGCAGAATGCAAATATTGCCATAAGGTTCTTTCAGGATCTTCAAGATATGGAACAAATCATTTACTCCAACACATTAAAACTTGTCTAAGAAAAAATTATGATGGAGACATAAAACAAAAACTTTTAATGAAAATAACTCAAGGAAACTTAACTCATCAAGTTTTTTTACTAAGACAATGGAAGAAGGGAGTTGGCTTATATGATTATATTGCATGAGTATCCCCTCTGAATTGTGGATCATATCAGTTTTTGAAGATTTGTCACAACACTTCAGCCTATTTTTAAGTGTCCATCTCGTAATACTATTAAAATTTACATTTTTAAGATTTATGACTATGAAAAAAATAATGCTTTAAAAATTTTGGAGAAGAATGATAATAGAGTTGCCATAACTACTTATATATGGACATCTTCAAATTAGAAGAAGGTATTCAAATTAGAAGAAGGTATTCATAGCTATTACAACACATCTAATTGATAACTTATAGACTTTACAAAGCCGCGTATTGAGGTTTGTAGATATAAATTAAATTACCTTTATTTTTTAAAATTAAATTACCTTTATTTATACTAATGAAAGATGCATATATGTTAATAATTATTTAATTTTAATTAGGTTTGTTTATGTCCCTTGTCTAGATACTAGCGAGATTATTATTGAAGTTTTAGTGAATTGCTTGTTGGATTGGGATGTTGATAGAAAATTATCAACTATTACTTTGGATAATTGTACAACCAATGATGCCGTGATTTTTCTTGTGAAAAAAAAGAAGCTACTAACCGATCACTTATTGCAAAATGGTTATATGTTACTCATGCGTTGTAGTGCACATATTTCAATCTGATTGTGAAAGAGGGATTAAATGTAATCAAAAGTAGTATTAAGAATATAAGAGAGTGTGTATCATATTGGACTACCACACCAAAAAGGGATGAAAAATTTGAAGAAACCATTAAGCAATTATAAATTAACGTTCGCTAAAAAGTTAGGATTAGATTGTTCAATAAGATGGAATGCTACTTATTTGATTCTTAAAACAACTATTCATTATAAAAATGCTTTTGTTAGGTTGAGACAACGTGAGTCTCATTATAAATGTTTACTTAGTGAGAATGATTAGGAATTAGCTAAAAGAATTTGTGACAAGTTGGAGATTTTTTTTATCATGTAACTAAATTATTTTTAGGGACAAGCTATCCCACTTCAAATTTATTTTTTAGAAAGATTTGTCAAATTAAGTTAGCTCTAACAAAGTTGTTGATTGATGATGATATAATAATTAGGCGAATGGCATCCAAAATGTTGGAAAAATATGAAAAAATAAGGGGTGTTTCTTTTATTTTAGATCTAAGATTTAAGATATCTACTTTCCTCAAGTCAATGGAGAAAATTATGTTAAACATATTGATGGTATTTGAGCACTCTTAATTGAATTGGTGAAAAGTTACAAGGCTAGAAAATTTTAAGATGGAGAAAATATTAAAGAAAATGAGGTACAATCTGACTATGCAATAGAAAGGTGACCAGGATGATTGTGATTTTCTTTCTTTTATGCAAATAAAAAAAAAGAGCCAAAGTCACAATTTTAACTGAATTAGACCATTAACTTGAGCATGAAGTGTTGCTATGGACTAATGACTTTGATGTTCTCATATGGGGGAAAACAAATGGTTTGAAGTAACCAATATTATAAGATATTGCTAGAGATGTTCTTGCTATTCTTATATCTATTATTGCCTCTGAATTTGCTTTTAGTATAAGTGGTAGACTTGTAAGTCCTTATTGAAGTCGACCTCGACAAAAAACAATAGAGATATTAATGTGTGCTTAAAGTTGGTTATATGAAAGGTATATAAACTATAATATTTATTATTTGTGTTTTTTCATTTTATTAATATTTTTATTTAATTTTTTTAAAATAGGTAGTTCCATGTCATTAGCTACAGATGATTATGCTATTATTTTTTATGATAATGATGATGAAGTTGTTGAATGCTCAAGTAAAAAAATTTCTTATTTATTTTTGGCAAAAGTATCAAATTTATCCTGATTAAAATTATATCTTTTAGATCTCTCCCAACTTTTAAAACGTTTCAATTTGCCTAGTCAAACTTTGCGTTCCATTTTAAATCTGCCCTACATGACATGTGGCGCATGTTGAAGCTTACATGGTAAGGTACGTGGCATATTTCAAGCGGTGACACGTATCATGTAGGGTAGATTTAAAATGGAATTCAAAGTTGATTAGGAAAATTGAAACGTTTTAAAAGTTAGGGTAGATATGAAAGTTAGCATTTTATTCAAAGTAAATTTGATACTTATGCCTTTATTTTTTAAATATTTAGTATAAATCTTAATTAGTTACTGATTTCTATGTATTTTTCTTTTACAAATTCCACCATATGCCTAGAGTGATTTTACAGTGTGTTGTTTTAGACATCTATTTTAACATTTTTTTCTTTGAATTAGATGTTTAAGACTTGATGTTAGTATTTATTTTATTAATTATTATATATCTAATAAGTCGTATTTGATTTTTTTTTACAAATTTTGAATTATTCAAAATTTTTAGTATTTTTATTTCAATTTAAATATATAAATTATTTGAATATGTGTTGATATATTGATAAAAAACTATATTTAAATTTATACAAATATTAAAAGCAATTTGATAATTAATTGGATAATGGGTTACCCGTGGGTTACCTGAAACCCTTTGGGTATGGGTACGAGTTTGAAATTTATTATCTGAATGGGTATGAGTATGTGTAAGTATATTATTATTCGGGTATGACCCATACCCTGTCCATTGTTATCCCTATAGGCACACTGTGAGGCCCCGTCTAAGCGGCCCATGGGATTTCCTCTTGTGCACCTACGAGCTATTTTGAGCTTGAAGAAACCAACTTCTAGGAGTCAGATTACGCATGGAATCGCTGATTGTAGTTGGGTCCCACATTTGTGCATCCACATGTGTTAGTTGGCGTGCACATGGTGTGTTTAGTGTTCAAAGTCACCACTTAATACTTTAAGAAAAATAGATTTTCTTAGGTGATTAAGAAACCTTTTGTGAAAACTCCATTTTAGAGAAATATGATTCCTACCCAATTTGAAAAGGTTGTTCTTTTGAACCAAATGGGGTTCGGGGATTTGGAATCTGATAAAACAATTTTTATGAAAAATAGTTTTTACCATTTACATAACAACTTTTGGCTTAAAATTATGCGATTTTGGTTAAAATGGGATTTTTTTGTATGCATGGATAGATATCGCAATAATCATAAATGCATGAACATGTTGTAACACATATGACAAACCACAAAGCTGTAAAATAAGAATTGACCAGGGGTCCTTCCTCTAGCCCATTTCAAGTTCTAAGGAAGGCACACTACCCCAAAGAAAGCGATGAAGAAAATGACTTACATTTGCCAAAATGAATAGAAATCAAGAGATCTTCCCTCCAGTCTTATGATATGGGAGGAGCACACATTCTCCAATACAATCCTAATCACAAATAATAGCAATATATGAAAAAAAAAAACAAACATAGCAAATCGCAATAACGAACAAAACAAACTAAATAATAAGAACATAAATAATAACAGAATAAATGAAAAATATAATTTTTGGAATTGAAGCCATGAAACATCTTGACGGCGTATCCTTTTGAATAAGAATCAAACCTTGTGTCGTTCTCCCTTCTCATGAAGGGCGGGGGTTGTTCTAATAAAAAGCGGGTGGTTTGATGTTCAGTAGCTAACCAATTTTATTTGATAAAATTGTTAACCAGAAGGTTATTAACTGTATCAGATTTTTATTAATAAAAACTAATTTTGAATATAAATTTGATTACCTAAGTTCATTTTAGGGTTTAGTTGAATTAGTTTTATGAAAAATGGATTTTCCAATAAAACATGCCTTAATCAGATTAAAGAGCTTAAAATTTAATTATGATAAAATATGCCTTAATTCAGTATTAAAGGGCTCCAAGTAATTCAAAAATTAAGATTAGAAGAGTATATTGTACCGATTTTACCTTTGCTTTATGGGACTTTGGAATCGACGGCTCGGAGGGCTTTACGATATGTTCGGAGAGCACTGGTGTTGGTCTGTCTACACTGGAATTGAAGGATTGAACTACTGGATTGATGAGAATTAGAGTTTCTGCTATGAAACTTTGAAGGTTTTAGATTTATTGGGGAAGGATTATAGTGTTTTAAGAGTATTTTGGAGTGTTTGGAGGCTGGAAATATGTAAAAAGGGCATATGAAAGTCTAAAAGTTGAAAAAAAAAATCAAAACTTGAATTGTTATGAAAAATTTGAATTTATAGGGATTCGTGCTAGAAACCCTGGAGGTTTTGCACCAAATGCATGTGTTTGGGACCAAACGCATGTGTTTGACACCAAAAGCATGCGGTTTAGTTAGCCAGTTTGGCTCAGTTCGATTCGATTCGGTTTGACCCAGTTTTGATATTTTCTTAATTTTGGGTCCGTTTGGAGTTCGATTTGAACCATTAAACTCGTATCAACGGGCCTAATCTAATGGAATTAAAACTAGGGATTGTTTTTTTAAAAAATTTCCTTGTAAAATTAGGGATTTAAAGGTGGTGATTCTGAAGGTGCAAAATTAAGGGTTCACAGCTAACTCTCATCTAAATTAGCTTTGAACAGAATGTGATTCTGATGATAGTGAACCCACAGGTACCACGTCTGATTTTGGGCTTTTGATGATGTTATGTTAGATTATGGGCTTGAGCTGGGGATGCCAAACTTTGCAATTGTCATGCTGATCTTGATGATCATGCCATATGAACTTATGGGCTTGTTGATTGTTGAGTTGTGCCATGTGAGGCTTCGAGATCATCAGATTCTAAGCTTTGATAGTTAGTTGTAGTACCTTTGCATTGGGGTGAATAATCCTATGAGAGTATACCCCTATATATGTGTTAGATAATACTAACATTGTAGGGGAGATGCATGCTGAGTATGGCCCACTATGGGTCTTTGTTTCATAAAAGCTTTGCAAAATTTTGATGTTTACATGAAATTGTGTTGCATGAAAAAGTTGTTTTTTAAGAAATGACATATTCTATGAGTTTCCCCCACAAGTAAAGCATACTTCAGCCGATGCCTGGATGGTGTAAGAAATTGGGCAAAGTGCATAGGATCAACCTCAAAAGGTATGGTATGTTAGCTTTACCAACTTTAGAATTGATTGGGACTTTTAGAATGATTGTATGTGGTTTTGGGATCATGTTTATCATGTATTTCGATTCGTGGCTGGTATGGACGAGATGTGTCCTACCTTTCAGAAATTTTCCTTTTTGCTTGGTACAAACCCCAAGGTTGTTCTAATTGTTCCAAGCAAGTGGGTAGGCTATTTCAATTTGTTTAAAAGATTACTAGATTTGAACACAGAGGCTACTTTGGGTATGGTGAAAGATGATCTGGTGGGCTTGCCTACATTGGCCCTTATGTTTTGGCAGGAATCAAAGGATGACCCCATTTGTATGGCTTAGAGATTAAAGGCCTATGCCTTTGTATTAATTGCGAGCTATATTTTTGTGGGCCTAGTTGGATGGGGAGATGCAAGGATAATTGAGTTAATACTCTAGATGGGTGAAGGTAAGTCAATCATGGGTATGATTTTGGCTGAAACACTACTGAGCCTTAATCGCTATTATAGCTCCAGAGAACCTTGAACTATCAGTCCGCTTTTGCTCCAGGTACTTAGACCCTTTTCTACTTGTCTATTTTAGCATACTTTGAGGCTTCCCAGACTTATGTGTTTTCTTTTCAGATTTGGCTGAGAGACCATCTCAGGATCGTTCCTGGACCTGACATGTAGAATATTCTTCTTCTTGGTATATTGTACTAAGAAGATTTCCATTTACTTTGGCTCTTAGAAGGTGGATTAGTTGGCTATTAGAATCGAGTCCTTTTGATTTGCTATGGAAGCTTGATTGGTAAACCATTAAGTGGTTTATTATAAGGAATAAAGGCCTCAAGCATGTGTATCTACTTGGTTTTCAGTACGTGAGTGGTATCAAGCCACTAGAGTCCTTCATCATATAGGACTCGATCAAGATGTGTATAGGGAAGGCCTTCATCACATGATCAAGATGTGCCCCTAGATGGTCCTTTATTTGTAGCAACCACAGTAAATGATCGAGTGGCTAGAGCTGTTCTCTCTCGTTGGATTAGGGACTTCACTAGGGCTATGATTATCCCAGGTGATGACTATAGTAAGCTTTCAGTGTATCTTGAGTGGTGGATCGAGGCTTGTTGGCAAAAGGATAAGGCAAAGCGAGTCGCCCTTCTAACTAAGATTAAAGATTGAGCCTGAGTTTAGACTTTAGGAAATAAGACTTTACAACATAAAACTTTGTTTTTATTTTTACTTTCCTAGTTTAGGTATTTTATTTTGGGTGTTCAAAAAGATAAGTAAGACCCTAATAAATGTTTTATTTTTTTTTATTAAACTCTTAGTTTTGCCTAAGCTACCCTTTTTGGGTTTTCAACTTAGTGAGCTTCCTTGCTTGTTGGCGAGACCACCTTTTCGATTTTTAGTCTAGTAGGTTGTACTCTAAAATTTTCCTAAGTCATCTATTTGGGTTTTTAGCTTAGCGGGTTTCATTCTTTTTTTTTTCAATTTGTCTATTTGATCCTTTTAACTCTTACATGCAATGTTAAAGAGCCAAAATGAGATAAAAGATTGATTTTTATTAAATGATTTGGACTGTGCCTGTAAAGGCTACCTACGTATCTCCTTACAAAAGATATTTGAAAAAGTGTAGTACATAGTAATTTTTGGAGAATCAGGTCCACATAGTTCTAGTTACAGTAATGATGATGCCTGAATGCATGCTCAAACAACAAGAACACTATATGAAGTACTTATTAAGCTGATCGAGGTTAGTCGGATGGTTGAATTCATTATCGTCAATGTCCATCAGTATGACGCCTCTGCCTAACATGATTTTATTGATTATGTATGGTTCACTCCAAGGAGGTCTGAATTTACCTCCAGAGTCTTACACGATTTGTCTAATTTTATTGAGGACCAAGTCACCTTCTGGAAGATTACAACTTCGAACTCGTTTATTCAAATGTTTGGCAAGCCTGATCTGATAATTCTATATGCGGTGGAGAGCTTCCATCCTTTTTTCTTCAATTACATTAAGTTGATCATAGTAGGCCTATTGCCAGTTGAGTTCAGAGATCTAGTTTCTTGAAGAACTCTGGCTATTTGAATTTCTAACTCTATGGGAAGGACTGCTTTCATTCCATAGACTAGCGAGTATGGTGTAGCTTTAGTAGCTGATTTATAAATGGTTTTATACCCAACGAGAGGGCATTTGGCAAGTGCAAATGCTAACCTTGATGATTACTGATAATCTTTTGGAGCATGTTCTTTATTGCTTTGTTAGCAGCCTCGACTACACCATTTTTCTAAGATCTGTATAGGGAAGGCCTGTGATGTCTGATCTTTTCCTTCTTTAGGAGTGTAATGACTTCTTTCTAAAAGTGCAAGCTGTTGTCAGAGATGATCTCATGTGGGACACCATACCTTGAGATGATGTTGGTTTTGATGAAGTGAGCCACTTTCTTTGAGTCCAGGACTTGATAAGGGGAAGCTTCAACCCATTTGGTGAAGTAGTCAATTGCGACTAAAATGTATTAATGGCCAGCAGAAGACTTTGGTCAGATCTTACCATTTATGTTGATACCCCAAGCAATAAAAGGGCCACAAAGTAGTAATAAGATTGAGTGGAGAGGATGGAAGCTTTTAGAGCTTAGAGTATTTTTGACACTTTGGGCACCTTTAAGAATCCCAGCATAGTCCCCATTCATAGTCAGCCAATAATAGCCTTGAATCATGATTTTTGAGATAACGCCCAACCATTCATATGGGTGCCATCTGTCCTACCATGGATTTCTTCTATGATCTTGTTAACCTCTTTGTCTGAGACACATCTAAGGTGAATGCTGCTTATTGTCTTTTTATAAAGGATGTCAACTCTGGGAATATATCCACTGGCTAGTTATCTAATGGTTCTTCTTTTATAATTTAAAGAAACCTTCAAGATATTCTCCTTTAATGAGATAGACACAGATATCCTAGTACCTGGGCTTCTCTTCAAATTCTTGAATGTTCATGCAATGACTCTGAAAACTTAGTTGACACTTGATGCTTATCGAAATAGGATGGATAATGAACCCATCACATATTTCTATCATGGATTCAAGAGTAGCTTATGCGTTAGTGAACCTATTTTGAGTTCTTAGAAGGTAGTGGAAAGATAAGTCATCAAAGCTGTTAGTTAGCTCTTCGAGGCACTTATGGTAAGGAACTAACTATTCATCTCTAATCTTCCATTTTCCTAGAGCTTATGATACAATGAGGTTGGAATCACCATAGACTTCAAAGTTTCTGATGCCACTCTGGAGAGGTGATTCTAACCCAGATACACATGCTTCATATTCGGCTTCATTGTTGGTTACCTCCAAAATCCAGTTTGATTACTATAGGTAAGCTTTTACCGGTAGGTGTAAGGAACACCAATCCAACACCATAACCTTTGTGATTTTTAGCTGCATCAAAATACAGTTTCCATGTTTCAGTTTGAAGGAGTAAAATGTCTTCATTAGGAAACTCAGTTTCCTTCCAATGATCATCAGTCGGGGCAACAACCAATTGATCGGCAATGACATTACCCTTAATGGACTTTCATTAAATGTATTTAAGATTGTAAGCTACCAAAACTGCCATCTATGTTGCCATCTTATTGTCTAGAACAAGCTTCTCTATAAGATATTTGAGTGGACTTTGATCATTAAGGAAATGTATGATGTATGCCCCTAGATAATGCCTCAATTTATGATAGACCCATACTAGAGCTAGGCAGAGTTTTTTAATGTTTTTGTACTTGAGCTCGTGTGCCTGCATCTTCTTACTCATGTAATAGATGGCATTCTCTTTATATGAATCTGGGGCCTTTTGTTCCAGCATTGCCCCCATGGCTTCTTCAATAACAGTTAAGTAGAGCAACAATTGCTAACTAGGTCTGGGAGGCTGTAGGGTTAGCGGACTTAAATGGTACTTTTTATTCTGTTCGAAGGTCCTTTAACATTCCTCATTCCATTGCTTAGAGGAATTCTTCTTAAGTTGGTTGAATATCAGTCCACAAGTGTCTTCTAACTGTTGGATGAACCGACTGATGTACTATAGATGGCCTAGAAAGCCTCTTATCTCCTTTTTCAGTTTTAGGAGGTGGCATGTGTAGAATGGTTTTAGATTTGGCTGAATCCACTTCAATGCATTTCTTGCTAACCATGTAACCCAGTAATACTCCAGATGAAGCTCCAAATATACATTTGTTTGGATTCAGCTTGAGATTGTACTATCAAAGTCTAAGGAAGAACTTCTCTAATGCTTGTAGGTGTAGTTAAGGGGTAGCACCCTTAATGACCATGTCGTCAACGTACACTTCCACTTATTTGTGTATTAAGTCATGGAAAATAGTAGTAATGATTCTCTGATATGTGGCTCTGGCATTATTTAACCCAAATGGCATTACTCTATAGCAGTAAATACTCCATTTGGTGATAAAGGCTGTCTTTTCCATATTAGGAGGATGAACCGGGATCTGGTTATACCCCATGGCCAGATCGATTAAGGAAACCATCTCTGAACTAGCTAGTGCACTGACCAAAAGGTATATCTAGGTTAGTGGAAAATCATCATTAGGGCATGCCTTGTTCAAGTCTCGATCATCCACACACATTTTGACTTTGCTGTCCTTTTTCGGTATTGGGACGATGTCTTCCAACCATGATGGATAATTGACCGATTCAATGAATCTATGAGAAAGCTATATAGTGACTTCTTCCTTTATTAGAATAGGCCAGGCAGGCTTTATGCGTCTAAGCTTCTATTTGGTAGGCTTACAATCTGGGTATGTCAGGATTTTATGGACGGCGATGCTTGGATCGAGTCCGGTCATATCGCTAGGCTTCTAGGCAAAGTAGTCTTCGAATCTCTTGATGGTAGACTTAGTGTCTTATTTTTTTGAGTGTGCAAATGCAATATATGTGTTTTTAGGCATGTCAAGAGTACTAGTGTTTTTGGGCTCTTTAACTACATCTTTTATTTCATTAATTATTTTATTCTCTTTTTCTGTTTGATTAAGGTCAGATTCATTAATTGGAACATCAAAAGAAAACAAAGAGACAAGCACGTAGTAAGAAAATTTGGTAGTCTTATTGATTAAAATAGGAGAATGATCTAGGGTTACATCATATTCATAGTTAAAGCCCAATGAACCAATTACATCAGAATCAGACTCAATAGAAGATACAACTGCAATAGGATTATTGTCAAAATGCTAGTTCTTCAGCTTTCCATTGGCAGGCTTGATCATAGCAGAGAGGTCAGATTTCTCTTCTTTATAAGTGAGAACAACTATGTCACTAATGAGGCTTGCTTCTATGTTCTTTTCATAATCATTATCCAAGGAGTATATAAGTTGACAATCTTCAGCAATCAATTTCACATCAGAGAACAACTTAAATCCAAGGATTCTAATGCCAGTAGTAGGGCAGATCCAAGGTTTAGGAAAAGCACAGTAAGGAACTATGTCTCCTTCTTTAACAAAATATCCATTTAACGTCTTGAAGTATGGCCTCATGAGGATGTTAGTTTTTCCCCTTGCTCGGTAATTACAGACCTTTCTCTGGCTTTAGCTTTCTCTTCCTCAATCTCATCATATGTAGGGTCATAAGCTAGGCTAAAAGGAGAAGTAAAAAATTTGAACTCGTTAAACGATTCAATTACATGTTGGTTTTTACCTAGGCCCATACCATGAAAGTAGACCATATGCTTACGAATGAATCCTTTCTTAGTTAAACACTTATCCCAATATACTATTGATTATGGAAACCACATGCCATATACTAATACACGACTAGCATTGGTATATATGCTGTAACAAACCATAGCCACCAATATGCCAGATAACATGTCACCTCAAGTTTAAAGATTATATGCAAAATCATGATCTAGATGATGTGCTATTGACTAGTTGGTAATGACCCATGTATCCATTATTTAACATCACTGTTTAACTTACTCATACTATGAGTATGCTCACGTGTTGTTATGACATCACATGTCTGTAGCATGAGACTCATTACCTTCATACTAATAAGTATCTCATACTTATGATAGATGATAATAAAGGTGATGGTCTTCTGGATTAATGACGTCCCTACCAATAATCCTATGACCATGAATAACCTTTAAAGCATCTATGTAAAGGGAAATCTAGCATTCATATTCTCAAACTCTTTGAGAATAGATTCCCTACAGAATACTTAAGGGACATATATACGTTCGATATAAGGAATGTTTTCATTTAAAGAACATATATACTAAAGCTAGTTAGGTTTTTGTTTACATTCACATAATGAGTGTAAGCTCTAGGGCATACACTGTTAACAATCTTCCACTCGCACTATAGCTAATCTAGAGCCAAACAACTTAGTATTTAAGGTAAATCTTTGAAGATGGAAGTCTAATTGTTAGTTGACTCATAGTTTTAGTCAACAGATCTATTATATTACCAACTGATGCTATTTTCTGCCTTACATGTCCTAATGACCTTATTTGAATACATGCTTTTGACTTTCTTTTTGTTTGGTTTTCTAGTGAGACCTTAGTTCCTTTTTCATGAGCAATGGCTCCATTCCTTCT
>CAOJBK010411902.1:0-13788 GCA_948294925.1 Codiaeum variegatum | reverse complement strand
TAGCTTAGTAGCTTGGGTAGGTTAATAATCATCACATGTAGATATATAAGAGTTATATATGCATGTAATATGGTGGTTATGGCATGTATGGATGATCATGGACTTTTAACCTCATAAATGGACTTATGGGGCATGTAATATTCTTTTATTTTATAAAAGGAATGTAATTAAGTGTTAATTACTAGATTAGGTTTTCAATTCATTGAGCTTATGAGCTATATTCTTTATAATCTTGCCTTAGTATGCCAAGGAAACTTAATGTACACAAGAGTTATGGAGATACAAGAGAAAGAAAGGTTCAACCCATGAAGATGCCTAATGAGAGCATGAAGACTAGTATAGTTTGAATGCTTGTAATTTGATAACCTAATAACCCTTACTTATTCCTTATGGCTAGGAATTGAGGCCTTATATCCATGATCATGCCTTTATTTTATTTATTGTCCATTTTATAGATATGTATGAGATATATATCAAGCATGAGTGCATGTAAAATGGATAATATGAAAAGAAAGACCTAATTAATAAGGCCCAAAATCTTCCAAACTATATATTAAATTATGGCTCTCCATTGGAGAAATGAATCTTGTAACTTATTTCCTTGAATTCATTGTATAGCATGAGATGTTGTGAGTATGAGATACATTGTATGGCAAGAATGGCAATGTGTACCTGAGTCATACGATGTTCAAATATTCATACTCATTAGTTTAATGGGTCTAACTTAACTATTATGAGAGGACAAGATCGACAATGTGTACCTGAGGCCATAAGTATTAAGCACCAATAGATTGAATCTCACAAAAGTTGTGATGAGAAAGAGTTGCTCACTTGCAAGAATCTATCCTAAGAAAGATAATGTGTAGCTTGAAGGAATTGATGAACAAGGGTTGTTCACTTGCAAGATTTCAATCAAATCATTAGAGATTCATCCTAATGGAATCTCCATTTCCTATTTAGAAGTGTAGGATTCACCAAATTAGTAGGAGTGCCATTTTGATTAAAGACTAAATCAATATGGTGATTACATATGATATATAATTAGTACTAATATCAATCTTGTTATTTTTTATAGTTCATTCTGATAATATAAGTCCGTCCTACCTAATATCTAGCATTTTACATGAGAATAAGCTTATGGTTAACAACTACGTTGATTGGTTAAGGAACCTTAAGGTTATCCTCTCTCATGAGAAGACTGTGTATGTGATCGATAAACTGCGACCTAGTCCTTTGCCTATAGAGGCTTCGAATAAGGAGTGGGTCACTTGGAAAAAGTGCAAGATTATCATATGTTAGTAAGGTGTATTAGTCTCACCTCCATATCTAAGGAGTTGAATAAGCATCATGCGAATATGAATGAGGTTTTAGACATACTTACTCACCTTAAAGAACTTATAGTGAGATGAGTGGGTCCGCTAGATATGAGATATCTAGGAAATTGTTTTGAGCCAAGATGTAAGAGGGAGAGGAGGTTGAGCCACATATGCACAAGATGACTTGTTTCAATGAGTCACTGGAGAATTTTAACTTCTCCATGGATGCCGACCTCCAGACAGGACTTGATCCTTCAATCTCTCCCACCATCATTTAATAATTTCATTATGAAAAAAATTGAATGTACACTTACTGAGCTATACAGTAGTTTAATTGTTGCCCAAAAAGACATGGGCAGGGCTAAATGGAAAGGAGCCATTCTTTTGGCATCTTCTTCTTTAACTAAGAAGAAGAAGAAGAAGAACAAGAATAAGGATGCCGCTCTCAAACCCACGGGTGGCATAACCAAGGACAAGTCCATGGAAGAAGCTTCAAAAAGTAAGGGAAAGTGTTTCCATTGTGATGAGGTAGACATTGGAAGAGGAATTTTCCTAGGTTCTTAGAGAGTCAAAAGGAAAAAAAAGAAGAAGAAGGGCAAGAAAAAGAGTAAGTTTTCTGAAGCATCTTTTAATTATTCTAATGTACCTTATAGTTGGTCACTTAGATACTTGATAGTGGTGCAAGTTCTCACAATTGTACTTCTACACAGGTCATGACAAGTATGAGGAGCTTGGATAAAGATGAGGCGGTCTTGAAGATAGGTAATGGTATAAGTGTTGCGACCAAAGCTATTGAGACTACTTCTATTGATATTAGAGATTGTATTTTGATGTTGAAAGACAATTTATATGTACCTAATGCTTTCATGAACATAATTTTGTAAATAGTTTGACTAACTACGCTTATTAAATTTTATTTAAGAAATATGTTTGTGAAATCTATTTTGAAAATAGAATTATTGGCATGGGTTACGTATTAGATGGTCTTTATTATCTTGATAATGGCAATGACAAAATTTATCCAAGCATAACGCATATTATTGCCATGATTGAATCCAAATCTAATTCAAAATTAATTTGGCATCTTAAACTTGGACACATTTTCAAGGAAAGGATTCTAAAGTTGGAGAAAATAGGGATCCTAGACCATATGGGAAGTGAACCTACTCCAACTTGTGAATCTTGTATCAAAGGAAAAATGACTAGGTCTAGCTTTGTGGGATAAAGAGAAAGATCCAAAGAAATTTTGGATATTATACATAGTGTTGTATGTGGACCATTTCCCCAAATGGCTAGAGGAGGATATTTGTATTTCATCACATTCACTGATGACCTTTCGAGGTTAGGGTATGTGCATTTGATGAAACACAAACATGAATCACTTGAAAAGTTCAAAGAATTCATGCAAGAAGTTGAGACACAAAGAAAAAAAGAGTATTAAGTCTCTTTGATCAGATTGAGAAGGTGCGTACTTGAGTATGAATTTTAACGACTTCTTGAAAGACCATGGCATAATATCGCAGTTGACTCCTCTTGGTATGCCACAATTCAATGGTGTTTTGAAAAGGGGAAATCATACCCTATTGGATATGTTGTGATGAATGATGAGCTATACTGACCTCCCTATCTCCTTATGGGAATTTGCACTCTACACAACTTCTTACATCCTTAATAGAGTCCCTTCCAAATATGTCCAAACTACACCATATGAGATATGGTATGTTAGAAAGCCAAGTCTTAAACAAATTAATATTTGGGGGTGTCCAACACACATTAAAAGGCTGAGAACAAATAAGTTGGAGGAGAGGTCTACTAAAGGAAGATTTGTTTGATATCCTAACAATGCTTTAGGATACGATTTTTGTCTCTTGACCGAGCAAATAATCATTGTTAATCGAGATATAATATTTCTTGAGAAAGAGTTTCTTCAAGAAGGTGGCAAAGGAAGGGAGATAATATTGGATGAGGTTTCATCCGAAGAAATCCAAAAAACTGATCAAATGGAAATTGATCAACCCTACGAGCTTAATCTAATTGATAGTGTATCCATACAAACACCTCGGAGATCTATTAGAGTATCTCATCCTCTAGAGAGATACAAACTTCTCCATAGTAATGTACAAGAGTTGTGCATTGATGGGGATGTTGATCATATTGTTGATCCTACTAACTATGAGGAAGCTATATCAGATATAAATTCTTCTAAATGGCTAGAGGTTATGAAAACTAAAATGGATTCAATATATTATAACTAAGTCAGGGATTTTATTGATCCACCGAAGTGTGTAATACTTATAGGGAACAAATGGGTCTTCAAGTAAAAGATTGGCACAGATGGAAGCATGGAAATGTTTAAGGCAAGGCTTGTAGCAAAAGGGTTTCATCAGCGAGAAGGGGTTGACTATGAGGAATTTAAGTGGTAATCTTCACCTTCACATTAAAACCATAAAAGAAGAAGGTAAAGATTACCATAAAATAAAAACACAAGAAATTAAACAATAAAGTAAAGTAAGAAAAATTGAAATGATTAATGAGTTACCTCCCATTCAGCACTTCTTTAATATCTTATTAGCTGGGCGTTATTGTTATTCATCTTCTACCAAGGAAGTGGAGGTTACCTTTTGTTGGATATCCCCATAAATCAAAATAAAGAAGAGTATGTAAGGGTGTTGGCCCGTACATAGCCTTCTTTTAACAACAAAAATTATTTTTGGTTCTCCATGATATGTATACGTAAGCTTTTGAGGTGTGGAACCATCATTAAAGAGTTGTACCCATTAGTTTATGGTGGGGCATGTGGGTTGAGCTTCTAAGATATTAAATATGACATTGTCTTCTTCCACCCTTTGTAAATCTCTGATTGTCCACCCAAATGTACTCAATTGTCATTCCAACACCTCAACAGAGTATATTTCCCTTTCTAAAGAAGATTTAGAGATCAAAAGTACTAGCTGCATACTCGCTTCTCCAACAAGTAAGCATTTTGAGAAGGATGTTAGCAGTGTAAAGCATGGTGTGGTAGGGTGCTCAATGGTTGGAATTCAGGGTATAGGAAGGGTGGTGTTTAGATTATGGGTGTGGTAATTTCAACACCTGTTCCCAGTTCATCCTTGTCACATTGGTCACCATTCTAGTCTTCATCATCTTCCCATAACCCCAGGTGGTAGTGGTCTTCTATTTCTCCTCTGGAATAACATTAACATAGTTTGGTAAATTCTCTATTGGTGAGGATTGTAGGTACTCCAAAATTTTCCCAACACTTCTAGGTTACGAAGAGAGGCCTGTTTATTTTCTCTAACCTCATTTACGCTCTAAAATCTACTATTGATATCTTTCAATGTTTTTGAAAACTTCTCTTCAAACCTACACTCTTCTTTCTTATCATCCCCTAATGTGGCCTCTACCTCAAATTGAGTTGGGGAGGTATTTTCCAAAACATTACTTTTGTTTAGCACATCCTTCCCCCGATTCTCCATATACTCCATGAATCTTTTCATTGCAAGCTCAACAGATGACTTCTCTTGTACTCCCACTCATATTCATTTGAGAAATCATCTTAATAGATATATCCAATGTTGTGGTAATGATTTTTGGATATCCCCATTCTTCACTTGGGTAGGAACTCCATTATTGATAGTACCAATCATCCATGGAGAGATTTTTCTGCAATAAAATTTTAAAACAAACAAAAAAGGTAAAATAGAAAAAAAAAACAAAAATAATTGAAAGTAACAAATATAAACAAAAGACTAGATCAATAGTCACTATTAAATCACTAATATTGCATAAAAGTGTCCCCGACAACGGCGCCAAAAACTTGATGTATGCCGAGGCAACACCATGGGTTTAACAATTTATATATATTGCATAAAAGTGTCCCCTACAATGGTGCCAAAAACTTGATGTATGCCGAGGCAACACTATGGGTTTAACAATTTATAAAGCTCGATGGTTAACTCTACCCTGGCTCCATGCAAGTGCACCTATTGTTTGGGTAGTATAGCAATAACAAGGTCGATCTACAAAGACACTGACACAAGTATTAGCTCAAACTTAAACTATTATCTAGTTCATAATTAAAATTGATTAAAAACTAAAAAATTAAAATCCTAACTACCGAATAGTTCCTAATAGGATAAATTTAATAAAATGTAAGACTTAGGATGAAACAAACATGAAATAGAGCATCCACCTAGATTGTGACTCATATTTAACTATATTGAATAGATAATCAACAACTCAATGAAAACCCAAGGCAATCAACAAGTGGTTTTTCACACAAAAAGTAAGTTTGAACTCTCTCAAGTAGACAAACCCTAATTAAAAAGTAAAATTTAGGAATCTCTTCTTACAACTAATTAAGTAGGAACAAAATTAGGAGCAAGTGAAATAAAACAAAAACCTTAGGTATCCATACTTCTATCTCTAGTAAGCATAGCAAATGCAATTGATTCTGAATGTTCAAAACCTAAACTTTCTATCTCTAGCAAAGAATAGGCAACAATAATGACCAACAAGCATGCATTAAAGATGAAAAGTGCAGAAATATTAAACAAAATCAATACTTGACAAAAACCCTAAACATTCATTGAGGAAAAGAGTTAATTAATCCATATAAATATCAAATACTCATCTAATCTAGGTAGACTATATGAGATTAGTTCATAACAACAAAGAAAGAATAAGAGATTAAAAGAAAAGGAGATAAACCAAGGAACCCATGAAGAACCCTAGCTCAATCCTTCAATTCCATTAAAAATCTTGCTCAATCTTACACCAAAATGTGTTTTCTCCACCTCTAATTAGTTCACTAGATCTGCAATTTCTTAGTTCTTGATGGCTCTAGGGTTTTTGGTTGAGTCCTTGACCTAAAAAATCCAAGGCCCCTTTCTTTCTGCAACTGTTTAGCTTATATAGTGCTGGAAAAGTTAGGCTCATGGGTATGAACATTGCTTGTGAGACTGCCTTTCAGAAATAGTGAGCTACAAAGTGGTCATGGGTAATGCTCACAGGTGTGAAGATTGCCCGTGAGCCACTTGTTGCTCACTGGACTGAAATTACGTTTTGTCTGTTGGGTCACGGGCAATCCTCATGCCCATGACCAATGGCCGTGAGGAGATAGATTTTCGATTTTTCCTCTATTTTGGATCCATTTTTACTCCTTTTTTTGATGTTTCACTCCATTTAGCTTTGGATCGGCAATTAAGCAAATATAGGCTGAAAATACACTTAAACAAACATATTAAATACAATTCGACTAAGATAATGGCCAAGAAATGAAGCAAAAACTAAGTATAATTGGCCATTATCAGCAACTTAGCATCTTAACTAGTGTAGACAAATCAGCCTCAATTCTTAAACTAACAATGTAAAAAATTCCTCGAAAGTCGAGCATATCTCATCAAAACTAGTCCCAAATGAAAATACATGATTAAAAGGATCCCAAAAGTGAATACAAGCATTTAGAAAAGTGCACTCAATTTTCACACTCCTTAGCATTAGCAAATCTTCAACACCATACCTTTAGAGGCTGATTCTCGAATTTTTTCAGGTTCTTGCACCATCCATACATCACGTGGTTGAAATATGGCTCCATCTATTGGGAAACTAAAAAAATATTTGTTTCTCATCGAGAAGAGGTCAAAAATCACCTTTTTTAAGTCAACATAGTGCTTCTATGGCTTAAATTTATAGTGGCACAAAAACTAAGATAGAATTGGACCGCTTGTACATAAAGCACTCTACTCATAAGTAGAGGGTTGAAATATAGCTCCTTTTAAGTATGTATAGACTACTATGCTCATGCACAGACACCTTTGCTCTTGGGTAGAGGGCTTTACTCGTAAGCAGAGTCCTCCACTTATATGCCAAACCTCTGGCTCATAAGCCAATTTGTTGAACAAATGATTTATCTATACAAAATTTGAATTTTTCTTAGATTTTATGTCCAAAAATAAAATTTTCTAAGTTCTTTTCTCAAAAATAAATTTTCATGAGTGAATGCGACAAAATTTCGAAAAAAAAATTCTAAATATACACAAACCTAAGTTTTTATACAAAATACAGTGTTTTTACAACATAAGGTCCATGTTGCGCCATATCAAGCAAACATCTCATACATCATCCAATGCCTTATCATCAGTAGCTCGACGGACATGCCTCAATGCACCATAGTCCCTCCTATTGTCTCTCAAGTGTGTACTCTCTAACATAGTAGAAATGTCATAGATCGTCAAAGCAAGTTGGTATAGTGTGTATACATCTCTTAAGATACCTAAACAGACGCTTAGAAAAGTTTATTTTGGCTCTTAATCCTACAAACTTGACGCTCAAGAGGTGTCGATTTCCTCTCATTTTCCATTGATATTTATACATACCTCTAGGAAAACTCCTCCAATCAATATAATGATGTCCTTGAATAAAGGATGGAAGATTTGGCGGTGGTTGAGAACTAGAACTCGATCCAGCACCATGAGATGATGAACTCGGACCAGCAGTGGAAGGAGGCATAAAAATAGGCGGGGGAGGTGGAACTTGCTGTCTCAAATCATAAGTAGAAGCATGAGGTGGTGGTGGAATTAGTCTAGCATAATTACTATCAAACTGTTGAATATTCTCCAAGTCCATGAATATCGGTGTATCATCAACAGTGAACCCATCTTCATGTTAAATAGTTCCCAAATTTCCAGCCAAATGTGTCACATATACACCACCAGCCAATGAACCACCTTTTATCTTAACTTGATTCATAAAAAATTTCAGCAGGAAATAAGCTACATTCAAACTTACTCCTTCCTTCATATTCTCAAGAATCATCCAATTGTTCATTTGCACATGGCTAGTGCTATCATGCCGAATGCTGATCGTGTGAGACAAAAGATTATGCATCATCTACATGTAAAAATCCTTATAGCTCATATCCTTTTCTCTACTTGTATGAAACAAACCATTAATCCCCATATACTTCTTCCACCACACATCTATTTGATCATACTTTCTCCAATCAGTAATGAAGTCTCTATAGATTGGAGAATCAATCTCCTCTTGCGTATAGAACTGAAAGTGCCTGCCAAACTTAGCTATAGACATCCTATACTCCATTCCATTAGGCCAGAACTCAACCAGTTTATCAGCGTCATACTCCTTTCCCCCATACTTTAAGGTACAATAAAATTCTAAGGTCAGCCCATGATAAGTAGTTTCATTAACATTGAATAGGTTCCTCCATCCTGGTAGCTTAGTAAACTACCTTAAATTTCCATGGTGTTGAGTGTCCTTAAGATAACCCAACCAACTAACCAATGGGGTAAGAATGATTTGTTTTCCAGCTCAATAAAATGCTCTTGAGCCTCTCTCTAATAAAACCTAAGATTTCTATGTCCCACTATGAATGCATCATTGATAGGTTTCAACTGTAAAAGTGCAAGAGGTTTCCTTGAGCTAGAGTGATGTGCTCTCTTCTTCCCCTTATCCTTCGACACAACCTTACCTTTCCTATCTTTTTCCATCTGCATACAAAAGCAAACAACCCAAAACAACATATGCTGAGTATATTTCAAAGGGTTAGTTCCCATATAATAGTCAAACAAACCAAATGTATGCTTCAAACTTAACCAAGTATCATATGTCAATGCCTTATTTTTTTATCATAACATACTAAAAATATAATGTAAGTGCTAATTCAATTGTCAAAACTTTAAAAAATTGTACACAACTTCACTTAGGCATTTCATCGAACACTTGGTAAGTGACATAATTGGAAAAAGATTAAGCAAGAATCAATCATAATAGGAATCCCAAAATAATCAAGTAATTTGATTCAAAGCAATTAATCAATCAAACTTCTAATTCCAATCAATTATAAGCCTTAAGTATGCCATACTATGAATTAGAGATCATAGTTTTTCAATCAGCTTATTGATCATGGAACTAGAAATTCTAAGTATAATTTGGGTGTAGAATAGGTTTAAACAACCAATAAATTCAAAACAAACATCAATCATATATATTCTAATCCTAAAACATGCTTTTGTTATAACAAAATTGAAAATAATGATCAATGAATAACTTACTTGATTACTTGAATTAATGGGAATGTGCAAGAAAATCGTTGGATTGATGTTAATTAATTCAAAAAGAGTAAAGATATAGAGTAGAATGAGGAAAAGAATTGTGTTTTTAGGGTTTATAGAAGAGAAATTCTAAATAGGAATGGTTTATGTGTGTGTGTTAAAAATAGGGCTTTAATTTCAAAGACTTCCCTATTATCATGACTTTGTGGGTGAGCATAGTGGTAAATTTTACATGCACGGGTTCGTGTACTTACTAGTTAACCCATGCCCCATTTTTAATTTTTAAACAGAGATGTGCACGGGGTAAATAGGTTTGGCATGCCCTCATGCTTTTACACCTTCAACCCATGCCATTTACTGTTTATAACATTTTTAGGCATAAAATTTTTACTTCAAAAATTTAACCTTGCCACACACTTGCATACTCAATATAGCTTTATAAACCCTAAAAATTCCTGCAAAATCACAGCTAAAAACCACCATACCTATGCATTATCTCTTGACAATGGAATTAAAAATATAAATTAAAAGAAAAGCAAACTTAAAAATAAGTAAAATCAGTGGGTTGCCTCATACTTAGTACTTCTTTAATGTTGTCTTAGCTAGAAGCTACAGAAGAACTTAAGGATCTTAAAGCAAGATGCATTCAATTTCATTGATGTCATCCAAACTATAAAAATATTGCTTAACTTTATGACTATTAACAGTAAATTTCTCATTAGTTCTTGAGTTAAGCAACTCGACTACTCCCGAAGGATACATATGAACTACCTCAAAAGGACCACTACAATGTGATTTCAATTTTCTAGGAAAAAGTTTGATATAGGAATTAAAGAATAAGATTTTCATACCTGGTTCAAAATGCTTATGAAGAAGCTTTTTATCATGAAGCACTTTTGTCCTCTCCTGATAAATCCTTATGCTTTCATATGCCTCCTTCCGAAGCTCATCCAACTCCGATAGTTGTAACATCATCTTCCCTTTGGCTTTGTCCATATCGAAGTTAAAGATCTTGATCGCCCAATATGCCTTATGTTCTAATTCTACTAGTAAATGGTATGCCTTACCAAATACTAACCGAAATGGACTCATGCTAATTGGAGTCTTAAATGCAGTACTATACGTCCACAAAGCTTCATTCACTCAATTTGACCAATCCTTCCTTGACGAGTTAACCATCTTTTTAAGGATTCCCTTAATTGCTTGTTTGAGGTCTCAACTTGTCCCGAAGTCAGAGGATGATACAGAGTAGCCACTTTATTCCTTAAACCATATTTGCACATCAATTTCTCAAAGATTTTGTTGCAAAAGTGACTCCCCCCATAACTAACAATCACTCTTGATGTGTCTTACCTACTAAAGATAAAATCTTTGATAAAACTAACCATAACATTAGCATCGTTAGTTCGGGTAGGAATTGCTTCCACCAATTTTGAAAAATAATCAACACCAACTAGAATGTACTGAAATCCAAAAGATATGGGAAACTGGCCCATAAAATCGATACCCTATACATCAAAAATCTTAACCACAATAAAGTTAGTCAAGGGCATCTCATTCCTTTTTCCTATATTGCATACTTTTTGGTATCTATCACATTGTTTACAATAAAAATATGCATCTTTAAACAAAGTAGGCTAATATAAACCACTTTGAAGGATTTTCTCAACAGTTTTCTTGCCTCCAAAGTGTCCACTATAATGTAAAACATGACAAAATTTCAACACACTTACATGTTCCTCCTCCGGTACACATTGTCGAATGATTTCATCCTTAAAAATCCTAAATAGATAAGGCTCATCCCAAAAATAAAATTTACAAATATGAAAGAGTCATTTCTTTTCTTGAAATGACATATCATCCTTAACTATACCACATGCAAGATAATTACCAATGTCAGCAAGCCATGGGGTTTGTGTCAATGCAAACAATTATTCATAAGGAAATACTTCTAAGTGTTTAGTAGTGTTACTCAATTCAAACTCATCATTGGATGAGAAATGTAACCTAGATAAGTGATCAGTAACTACGTTCTCACTACCCTTCTTATCTCTTACTTCACAATCAAATTCCTGAATTAGTAACACCCACCTAATCAATCGAGTTTTCACATGTTTTGTAAATAGGTATTTTAGGGTTGAATGATTAGTGTGAATTATGACCTTAAACCTAACTAACTGTACCCTAAACTTATCTAATAAAAAAACAAGATCATGCATCTCTTTTTCAATGGTAGTATATTTCAACTGAGGACCAAAAAGGGTTAAACTTGCATAATATATGACTCTTAAGGGTTTATGAACCCTTTGGCCTAAAATTGTCCCAATGCATAATTCAATGCATCATACATAAGTTCAAAAGGTAAAGACCAATTGGTGGAAACTATAATAGTAGCAGTATTCAACTTCTCCTTTAAAGTATGGAAAGCTTCCATGCATTTATCATCAAATTCAAAAGGCACATCCTTCTTTAATAGCCTACTCAAAGGTTGGCTAATTTTGGAGAAACCCTTTAGAATCTCCTATAAAAACCAACATGTCCTAAAAATCTTCTTACCCCTTTAACATATGTGAGAGGGGGAAAATAAGCAACAAATCAATCTTAGCCTTATCTATTTCCATACCCTTACTAGAAACTATATGACCCAAAACTATGCCATAATCTACAATGAAATAACTCTTCTCACAACTCAAAGTAAGATTGCATTCAATGCATCATTCCAAAATGGAAACCAATTTATTTATGCAATCGCAAAAAGAATCACTGATAACTAGCAAATTATACACTATTTTACCCTATATTCTTAGTGGATTTTACTTGTTAAATTAAATCTAATGTGTTTGTTATAGTGTTTTCAGTCAATTCTAAGTAATTAATTGGATTTCAAAGCTAGGAGGAACTATTTCAAGGTTCGGGCTCGAAAGGCGAAGAAAATGGACGAAAATGAAGTGAAAAGTCAAGGCTCAGGGCTGCCTCACAGTCTACCTCATTGCCTGTGAGATAGCTCATGAGATTAGTTGAAGATTAGAAGGAAGTGGTCTGCCACAACTGGCAGTACGGGCCATGATAGAGATGAGTTCACCCATGAGAGATGATAGGACAAGCCGCAGAGAAATAGTAGCTTCTCACGGGTCCCATCACGGGCTGTGACAGGAACTGTGAGAGCTCTTTATTTATCAAACAAAGGAAAGGCAAAATCGTAGAGGCTTTTCATACGCAGTGGCATAAGCCGTGAGAGCCGCACGTGATAGCACTGTAACAATTATATAAAAGCTGGAAAATTTAATATTAAGGGGACTCTTTCCAAAATTCACTCAAAATCATTTTAGGGCTATAGAAACCCTTTAAAAGAGTAGAGAACCTAAGAAAAAGAGATCAAGGAAGGTTTTCAAGTGTGGATTGTGGATCATCATCCCAAATTAGAGTAAGGATAACAAGAATTTGGATGAAATCTTAATGGGTTTTTATGGGTTCCATGGATTTCTGTACTTCTATTTTTCTTATTCTTTTTCTTTGATCATGAACTAAATATACTTATCTACCTAGATTAGATGAGTATTAATTTGTTGTAAGGATTGATAAATATATTTATTCAATGTATGTTTATATTTCTCATCAAGTTTAGCTTTTAATATTTATTTTCTATAAATCAATGACAATATCATGCTTGTTCTTTTATTTTTGTTGTTTAGGCTTCATTGGAAATAGCTAGTTTAAACGTAAAACATTCAAAAGCTTATAAGTTTGTTGTGTTTCCTAGAGACAGATGTACATGCACCTAGAGTTTTATATTTTTCATTAATTCTACATGCTTTTTTGAATTAAATAGGATTGAGAAGAGATTCCCTTCCTATTACTTAGAAATTAGGAGTTTAATTACTTGAGAAAGAATTAAACCTAGTTTCGTGAAAGATCCCATTTGATGATTAATTGACATATTCATTGGATTGTTGCTTAAACATGTAATTTGAGTTAATACAAGTCAAAACCTAGGTAGATACTTTAATCCATCATTAATTTCCATATTTGATTGTCAATTTCTTTAGAATTCTGTTAAGTACAAGTTTAGTTTTAAAAGTTTATAGTAGTTGAAGATTAGTTCATAAATCCAACAATTATTGTGAGCTAGGCAATAGATTAGGAGATTGAGTTGGTGCTTGATCGAACAAATCAATAAATCCCTTGGGAGAATGATATCGAGACTTACCGATTTTAATACTTGATACGACCCCGTGCACTTGCAAGTGTTACGGTCAGAGCACATCAAGTTTTTGGTACCATTGTCGGGGATTTGTTTGTGTTTTATTACGATCAACATTAGCAATAAATCCAACACTATTGATTTAGCCTTTTTTTTCTTTGTATTTAATTTTGTTTTTTTTTTCTTCTGCCTTATTTTA
>CAOJBK010411504.1:0-14017 GCA_948294925.1 Codiaeum variegatum | reverse complement strand
CATGAGACTCACTACCTCCATACCAATAAGTATCTCATACTTATCATGGATGACAACAGAGGTGATGGTCTTCCGGATTAATGGCGTCCCTACCAATAATCCTATGACCATGAACAACCTTTAAAACATCTATTAAAAGGGCAATATGTCATTCATATTCTCAAACTTTTTTAGAATAGATTCCCTACGGAATACTTAAGGGACATATATGCGTTCGATACTAGGAATGTATCCTTTTTAAAGAACATATATACTAAAGCCAGTAAGGTTTTCGTTTACATTCACATGTTGAGGTAAGATCTAGGTCATACGCTGCTAACACACCTTAAGGCGACCACTTATAAGGTGAGGTCTTTAGTAGGTGAGATCCACCTATTGGGGAGACTTACCATAAGGTGAGGTCCACCTTTTAAGGCAACCTCCTTTAAAGTGAGATCTACCTTAAAGTGAACTCTTTTGAGTTATGGTTCTTTTCTCAAAATAACCTCATTAAGGTGAGTTCTTCACATTATAAGATAACCTTTCCTTAAGGTTTCAGGTCTTTAGTTATTAGGGACTTCATCCTAGGATAAGGTATTACCTCTTTATAATGACTTACCTCATCTATTAGTATGGTCTTTAACCATGGGTGACCTCATTTCTGGATGAAGTGATATCCTCTTTATAATGACCTACCTCACTTAACCGTAAGTGGCCTCATATAATGATAAAGTGCTATCCTCTTTATGATGAATTACCTCGAATATGGGTAAGATCATTATCCATCGTAGAAACATTCAATGCCTCTACCTTGTTTGTCGGGGCTCCTATATTTGGGTTATGTATTAAGTTCTCTTTTGGTTTATTTGAGAATAACATGAGAGCCAAGTTGAGGTTTAAATAAGGTCCTTGATAAGCCATCTTGAGGAAGAGCTTGTTGTCACAAGAGATCTCCAAAAAGGATTTTTCCATCGAAGGTGTGTCCACCCTTGTCGCACCAAATGATGATTTAGTTTTCAATAGTATTTAAGGTGTGTCCATACACACTGCATCAAGTGTACCACATCAAAGTCAATACACCTACACATAAGACAAGAACCAGGGTGATGCCCTTAGACAAACACTCTGATACTTCAATCAGTAGGTTTTCTTGTAGAAGTATAAATAAATACATAAAGTGAATGTTAAGAGTGATTAACCATTTTTCCTTTTTGACTTAAGGTATATATAAGTGTTCGGTAATGGCTTATTGTCCCTAAAATCTCTAAACATGGATTAGTGGAGATAATCGTTGCATCATTTCCAAAATATGGAGGTTGTAGTGGTAAATATTTAAAGAGACATGGAAGATAGATTGTAACACCCTATCACATTTTCAATGCTTAGGTATATGTAATTAGCATAAGGAAAATAAAATTCCAAGTATTAACAATATACACTATCAATGTAGCATATAAAAATAGAACCATCTCAAAAAAATTTATCCCTTTGGAGATTGTTAACCTATTATTTTTATCCTCTGTAAGACTTTCAAACACACAAAAATAAATATATACAGAAACAAAATTTTTGCTCTAATCTATGTGCTTATGTATGTTAGAATGAGAGAGAGATTGAGGAGTCGGTAGGTGACCTTTGATCCATGCTCTATTTATAACAATTTAAGCTTGAAAATAGTGAATCACAAGCTTCATTATCTGAAAGAATAATTACAATTTGGTGATTTGCAACTCAGTGAATATAAACATCACTAGAATTCTAAAACACCAGCAAAGAATTAAAAATAATATCAAATCAAATTATAGTACAAGAATCGCCTAATGCATATACTTGGGTTTTATTTCAATTGATTTTATTGTGAACTGGCAAGACAAACGTTGCTCCTAAGATCTATGTGAAATAAGTGACATTTGACTATACTGATTAGTATATACCACACGATTCATATGATATCCTTTAATCATTTCATTTTCCATGTGATTTGAAAGTACTCGTCAAACTTGTCACAATATCCTTTTAATCTCATATGCAAGTGTTCAAATAAAAAATGCATAACAAATGAACACTAAGTTCTCACATTTGAATTGTAATCATATACATTCACATCATATACAATTGATAAGTAATTCATATGTAGATAAAATGCTTGTTAGCAGTATACGCCCTAAAGCTTATACTCATCATGTGAATATAAATGAAAAAACTAACTAGCTTTAGTATATATGTTCTTTAAATGAAATGTTCCTTGTATCAATTGTATATATGTCCCTTAAGTATTCTGTAAGGGAATCTATTCTCAAATAGTTTGAGAATATGGTGACAGATTGCCCTTTTATCAGATACTTTAAAGGTAGTTCATGGTCAGAGGATTATTGGTATGGACGTCTTTAATCCAGAACCATCACCTCTATTGTCATCCATGATAAGTATGAAATATTTATTAGTATGGAGGTAGTGAGTTTAGACATGTGATGTAATGACAACACGTGAGCATGCTCATTGGATGAGTAAGTTGAATAGTGATGTTAAATGATGGATACAGGGGTCGTTACCAACTAGTCAATATCTCATCATCTAGATCATGATTGTGCTTATAATCCTTAAACTTGAGGTGACATGTTTTCTGGCATATTGGTGGCTATGGTTTGTTACTGCTTACATACAAATGCTACTCATGTATTGGTATATGGCATGTGGTGGCCATAATCAGTGATATATTGGGATAAGTGTTCAACCAAGAAAGATTTCATTAACTTGGGTAACCAAGGAAGGAATCATATGACTTCTGGTTATTCTTGATATGCAAATCCCTGGCCAGGGGCAAATAAGGTTCACTAGAAAGAGTTTCTAGTAAGAACCAGGTTTATCGAGAACTCAAACCGGATAGAGGTCATGTGATCTGGCATATAGGGTTTGACTATTCTATGACTCTAGTTAAGATTAAGAATGTGTAATGAAGGGATTCGAGTGCACGGTAATTATGATCGAGAGGTCCATGCAATGTTAAGAATATGATCACTGACAATCATTTCTAATTAGGTAGTCGTGATATGTTATACTAGACATCACTCATGACTTATGGGACTAAGTGTGATAAAGGGTTTACACACTTAGAAGAAAGGAAAAAATTTTCTTTATCTCATTGCTAATTAGAACATGAACCTAGTAAGTCACACACCATATAGCAATTTCCATTAGCTTGAATAAATCATATTAATGATTAATTAAATAGTTTATTTAATTACTAATGATGATTGAATTAAACTTGTAATTAAATTTACAAAGACCCTGGCATGCCTTGAAGTTTAATTCATAAAATGATTAATTCAATTATGTCATAGTTTGTATGAGATACAAATGGGCATGACTAATTGAAATGGTTTTGGACAAACAATTAAAATTATTAATCTTGACATGAGATGTTAGCTTAATCCACATTAGATGTAGTTAATTAAGGTTTAAAGGTGATTCCTAATAACTAAAGTCCTAATCTATTTGATTAGTTGACTAGTCAAATGGTCAACTAGTCAAACAAGGTTCCCATTCTTCTCCTTATTTTAAGGAAAAGCAAGATATGGGTATAAGTAAAAGTTTGTGTCATCTTTTTGCCTAAGACACTCAACACATTGAAGAGATGATACTATTCATCACCTTCTTCCTTGGATTAGAGAGAGAAACTCTCTAAGAGTTAGAGAGAGAAAGCTTAAATTTACATTTAATAGAGAGAAAAAGTTTTTTTTGAATAAGAGTTCTTTAAGCACAAACTCTTCTTCTATTTCCCTTTGAGAAAGGAGTGTGAAGGAGCTTGCAAGTCCAAAATCAATCCATAAGTCTCAAATAAAGAAGCAAGGAACAAAAATTTGGGTAACCCAAGAGAAATGGTTCAAGCCTCTTGAAGAGAAATGGAGATCAAGCTTTTGGGAAAAGCTAAGTGTATCTCAAGCTAGATGCTTCACATTTTGGGAGCTTAATAAAGGAGGGCGAGAGGTATTTGATACTTCTAACCTTTCTTTGTTCAATTTATGTTTTGTACATCAATTGGTAATTATATCCTTGGTAGAAGTTATGGGTCCAAACCTAGGTTTAGACATTTATAAAAGAGTTTGATAAATGACTAAATCTTCTATGTTAAAAGAGTTTTAATATAGAACCAAATTTTCAAAGAGTTTAAAAATTTCTAAATCTTTTGTTAAAAGAGTTTTTGACAAAATGTTTAAGTTCTCAAATCCTAAATTAGGACAATGTTTCAAAGTGTTTGAAAAATTCCTAACTTTCTTTTGTTAAAAGATTTTTAACAAAATATAAGACTTACAAAAGTTTTAAAAACCAAAAATCGAATCTTTCTGATTCCCGTTCTTTTGCTTCCGCTATGCAACTCGTAAACCTTCCTCAATAATCACCAGAAAGTTCACATTAAAAAATCTAGGAAATATGTTATTTTTAAAGTCATAATTCAACTTTCATATGTTCAAATATGCTGAAGTTACTCAATTACATGATAAAATTTAGATTAATGCTTATAATTACCTCACATGAGTTCTCTTCTTGTACTTTGCTAATACTTTTGTCCTAAAATATAACACATATTTGATTATCATTCTTCTTTGGATCAATGTTTATGTTCACTATGCAATGAAGCTTATATTTTTTATAAGTAGATTCAATAATGATGAATTTTTTATATGGAAGCCTGACCATTTAACACTAATAAGTAATTTAAATTTTTTAAACTTATCTAAATGGCTTGATTCCTTTTTCCATAGAAACTAGACAGATAGCGTATGATATATCCAAAAAATTAGCTCAAAATATGCCATGTAAAGTGGTGAAGTTCTTAAGTCATACATAAACAGGTTGGCAAGTCATGTTCAGTTTGGTTTTTCAGAAAATATACAAGTCCAGTTGTAAGAATATTTTACAGACACTTATATGACACATAAAGTAACAAGTTTCATTTGCAATAAACTTTCTAAAAGTATCTCTTAGGTTATCAAATCAAGTGTGCAACAATACTCCCTAAATAAATATGAACTAGCTTCATTTGTGAAAGGAAATCTCTATACCATTATCAAATTTTACAAAATCTATTTATAGGAGTTTAGATGACAGATAAATCTACTAATTTTATTTACTCCACTTCTCCAAATTCTAGTCCAACACCTCACAAATTTAGGACACAAAAATTCATTATAGCATAAACTTAAAGAACATAGCTTAGCTTTCCACAATTCAACAAATATCAAACACATGTATTTTGTTATTAGACATTTCATAACTTCCATAAATTATTCAAGATGAAAAGGTGATGACAAGTTTAATTCATTAAAGAAATTAAAGTTTACAGACTTATATTTGATGGAGATGAAAAATCCTAAAATATTTTCTAACTTTGATACACGACCTAAGCACCTCTGTTGGCTGAAGTTTCAGTATCATATGGTGTTATTTTTTACCTTACAAGTTTCCTTTTATGTGCTTTTACTCTATTAGTTAAGGTGTCACATTCTTATTGGCTAAAAACTAATATTTATTTTACTCCTTTATATTTTATCTTTTAACTACTAAATCCTAATTTTAATATCTCACTTCATTTATACCCTTAGATAATTAATAAATCTCTTCACACACACATGATCAGTTGCTTTGCATTAATAAGGTGCATAACTTAAGTGATTTTTATGCAAGGCCTATAAATGTATGAATTTGCAAACGAACATTAGTATGCATATGCTCATCTATGAATGTAAATATATAAGGATATAGATGTTATACAGATCCCGTCATCATCGAGATCTCTATCAACATACATTGGGAGAGTTGGTGAGTTAGGAGAGTTGGAAAACTGGGTGAGCTAGAAAGCTAGTTAACTAGTATAGTTAATGAGCTAAGAGAGCTAGTTATAGAGTGTCGACCTATGATTAGTGTTGATGAATGCTAACTTATAGCTATAAGTTCTAGCCAACTAAACTATGTAGGTAAGTATAGTCGTCTTGAATCTCCATTCCCAACCATGTAGCATTTGATAATATTAACTTTATGAACTAATTTTGAATCATGTAGCATTAGAAGATATTAATTTTATGAACTAATTTGTAGGTATGTAAAATTATCACTTATTTGATATGAAATTGCACTTGCATATAATTTTATAATTCAATTTTTTATTATATCAAAATTTTGATTTATTTATCAGTGTTAAATTTTTATTAAAATTCATTATTAAACCCTTGAATTGTGAATTTATTTATTAAGTCAAACATTGATTGTTTTTTATTAAATTTTTTATATTTATTTTATATTTCATTAAAGATAATTTAAAAAAAAAAGTATATTATATTTAACCACATCAAAAGTATATTTAAAAACATCAATCCGAGAGTTCCAATAAAATATAAAAATTAAATTAAAAAATTCAATAGAATAATTAAATTTATATTTGATAGACATTTTTAAAACACCGCATATTATTAATAGAGTGCGATTTATATTCTAATTTTTTTGCTAAAATTTATTTATAAAATAATTTGAAATCATTTTTTTTTATTAATTCAGTTTATGAACTGGACAAATCAATCTTTTATAAACTAGAAGGATTGAAATGAGAGGATGAGACTGAAAAAAATATTATTTATGTTTAAAAATATATTAAACAGTAAATAAGTCAAATTTATCATATTCTGACTTGTCACGTAAACTTTACTAAACAAACGCAACCTAATGGAACTCAAAAATCAATTTAAAACTAAAACAGTTAAGTGAAACAATAAAATATGTACATATTGACAAAAGATTTGAAATAAATTTAAGTTAATGGATAATAAGGAATAAAAAAATTTTGTAGTATTTTGTAATATAAAGAATATAAAATTAAAAAAGAAAATTATATTCATTGGTAGTATTAGAATAATATAGAATATTAAAAAAAATAATAAGGAAGAAGAGTTGACAGGAAGAGAAGTCTTTTTTAAGGTGTGGCATTACCAAATTGATTCTTGATGGAAATGATGAAAGAACAAACGCAAAGCCTATTCAAAGTATTTTTACATGTTTTACTACTTCCAATATTAGGGTTTCAATTTTCACTTTCCATTTTTCCCTCTTTCTTGGCGCGGGATACTCTTTCTCTCCCTCTTCTTTAACTTCAAATTAATTAAGGTTCGTAATTTTTTTTGTCTGTTTGGTTACTGAGAAAGTTGAAGAATTTCCTTAAGAATAGATAATTTAACTTTTGTTTTCAGGTTGGTGCTGTTTTGTTCTTACTTAAAGAGTATTTTGTACTCAGTTGAGTTCCGTACCTGATTGATTATATGTATACATATTGATACACGTACTCTTTATGTATGTATATCTCAATCCAAATTCAAAACGGTTGTTTTTTTAAATTATCTGTTGAAAAAAGTTTTGATTTTGATGATGAGAATAACCAATCATTGATTAATTTGGAGAACTCCCCACCCCCAACTTTTTTTTTATTATTATTTCAGCTGCTAAACATGAGTTTTGAATTAAAATTTTGAATATATGATTACTTGGGAAAGAAATGTTAATATTTTAATTTTCCAAGTATGGTTGGAGATGTCTGGTGCTGTGCGGAGTGGAATCATCATTGCTTACATATAGGATTCTCTGTTGTTTTGGCTTTTTCAAGTGAATTGTCTTCTACTGCCTCTTTCATGGATGCTTGATCATAAAAATTGCTTGAGAAGATGCTTCTGGAAATTTATACCTTTTTTTTTAGCTTACTTGTTTGCTCTTTTTTTCTGGACTTCCTTTTGTAGTAATTTCATCATCAATTTTCATCATTTGACTTTCATTTATTCTAACTTTCTTCTTCTGTTCATTAACTTTGTTCACTACTTTTATAAATCATCATCACTATTATTACGTTGATAAATATGCAGTTTGCTTACTTCAGAGTTGTCCTTGATGCTTCTTCTTTAATATAGTATTTCCTTGAGGAGATTAGATAACTACTTTTTCTTACTATAAATCTACAATATTCCAAGTGATCCCTTTTTCTTCTCATTTAGCTTCTCTTAAATTTTGGAGCACAATATCCTTTGATTTTCTTTTTTTTTTTTTCCAATAATTTTTTCTATTAAAAGGTGGCAGTGATTAAAGATGTTTGAACATTTGTTTTGTATGATGTCAAATGATGTAAACCCACTACGATCGTGTCAACGGAGACAATCAAACAGTAAGATCCAATAGTGGAAATGACGTGGTGGTTTAAGAATGAACTTGGACATAGGAAAATAAAGTTAAAAAGCATTAAGATGCTTAGTGAATAATCTTTTCTTCCATTTTTCTGTTTTTTAATACAACACATTCATATTGATTATCTGGGTACAGTGTGCCCTTAGATGGGAATTTTTGGCAAGTTGGGCACTTGCACAAGTCACAATACATCCTGCATTCGTTACAAAATTGCGCCTACCATTGATTCCCTAGATGAATGTCGATATTCAGTGGGGCAATTTGTTTGTATTGATTTCACAATAGTGTAGTTGGTATATCATGTCATTTCAACCTATTCATATAGTTCTGCATTGCAGCTTTGTTAACTGTTGAAACAATTAGCTAGTCTGCTGTTAAAATTTGTTGAAAGCTCGGTTCTTATGCTTGCTCCTGCAAAAATGATTGATTTATATCAATTCAAGTAGAATTTTACCTTGTTTTTGTGATCACATATATCTGTAGATAAGTCAAGAGTTATCGAGCTACCTTATCATCAGAAGAACAACAAGCATGAATTCATCATCTACACAATTTGTCCCCTCAGGAAGGATGGGTATGTATGAGCCTATCCACCAGATTGGCATGTGGGGAGAAACCTTTAAGACTAATGGAATCCCAAATACAGCTGCATCAATGTTTATGACTGCCAATCCAAATGCCTCTCATTCAATAATTATAGCGCCAGATACAAAGTTGGACAACCAGGTGCAAATCATTCAAGTTCATTCTGCTTAAACCTTATGGGGTTTTTTTTTTCTCTTCCTTATCCTCACTTACTTGCTAAAGCATGTGTTTTATAATTTCTAGTCAGAAGATACTTCACATGGTACACTTGGGCCTTCTAGTAAATATGAGCAAGAAGCAACTAAACCTATTGATAAGGCAAGTATGGTGCTGTCACACTCTCTCTGTCTCGTTTTCCTCTCATTTTGAGTTCATAATTTATTCTCTCATTATTCAACATAGGTTCCCAGCTTGCTATTCTATCATGATGTTTTTTGCTGTTGGTTCATCAAATTCCTTTTTCTTTTTTTTAGCCCTTGTTGATTGAGATGTGAAAGCAAGCATTAATACTGTCCCATTTGAATTTGACGAGTCTGATTAGTTTAATCTTTTGAACTTAATGAGTCTGATTAGTTTATGATTTGGTTACATTGTCTTCTCCTTATTTTTGTAATTAGTATGTGTTTTCAAGTCTTCAAATTCTATTTATTGTCAATGTATTTTTAATACGAGCAATGGATTAGACTCACAAGTTTGTTTGATTCACAAATTTACATGTTAATAATTACAGGTACAAAGACGACTTGCACAAAACCGCGAAGCAGCTCGTAAAAGCCGTTTACGGAAAAAGGTATAAATGGTTGTAAATTGGAACTATAACTTATGTGAAACCTACATATATTTCTATATTTGGCATACTAATTTGAACTTACCTTTTTTTTTCTTACAGGCTTATGTTCAGCAGTTAGAATCAAGTCGGTTAAAGTTGGTTCAGTTGGAGCAAGAGCTTGAAAGGGCTAGACAACAGGCATGTAGAAGATTACTAATGGGCAAATAAATGACCTATTGACCTAATAAATCACCTCTTTTTTTCTTCTTTAATCAATTAAAGAAGATATATGTATGATTGCAGGGTCTTTATATGGGTGGTGGAATAGAAACTAGTCATCTGGGTTTTTCTGGACCAATAAACCCAGGTTTGTTTACAAAATTCTGGTATCATCATACCCTTATTTTGATCTTGATCCTGTTAATCTATTTCAAATTGCATTTTTCTGGCTCCATGGTTGGTTTTGTAATTGACATTTTGATGCAACAGACAAGAAATTTGGATTTTGCCTAGACAAGAATCGGTCAATGATATCTAAATTCAAGTTTGTAGAACAATGACGAAATTTAGTTTTCCTTTATCTTCTTAATGGGAAGTTTTTGATACTTATAGGATTGTTTTAATTATTCTTAGAGAATAGTTACCAGAAAGTAAAGAGAAGTTTGCTCCAAAAAAAAGGAGAGGGAAGTAGCTGATTAGGACAACAACCCAAACTTTAAAGTTAAATGCTTCTTGTTGTATACATTACTATTCTGAAATAATGCAATAGGGAATGATGCTACACAGTGGAAGATGAAAGCAAATTGTTGTCCAATAGTCGGAAACTTGACACAAAATTAAATGTGTATTATCGGTTTATATTCCCTTGTTCTCCATGTGATAACATAAAAATCATTTTCCTAAAGTTTAATGTGTCAGTGTTCCCTTGTTTTTCGCTTCTCATTACTTTTCTTAATTCTTTTATTTTTTACCATGCAACTATAAGCTCACACTGAGAATTTTGCAGGGATTGCAGTTTTTGAGATGGAGTATGGTCGCTGGTTGGAAGAACAAAATAGACACATTTGTGATTTGCGGACCGCTTTAAATTCTCATATAAGTGATGTTGAACTCCGCATACTTGTAGATAATGGCATAAACCACTTTTCCGAACTTTTTCGTATGAAAGCAATTGCTGCAAAAGCTGATGTGTTCTATCTGATGACTGGTATGTGGAAATCATCGGCAGAGAGGTTTTTCTTGTGGATAGGGGGATTTCGCCCTTCAGAGCTTCTTAAGGTAACCCATTTTACCACTTCACTGCTTAGATTGTCATCGTTTGAGAAATCATTTGCAACCACTTGTTAGCATTAAAAGATTTTTTTTTTTGTCATGCAATTTTGTTGGTGATTGCTCAAGTCTCTTACTAGGTAGAGATTTGATGAGGCTGGAAAAAATCAGGCCTCTAATTGTTATAAACTGGGTTAAATATTCTGATAGATCCTAATTGTGAGGTACATTAATGAGGCTTTGATTACAGGTACTGAAGCCCCAGCTCGAGCCATTGACAGATCAACAACTTTTGGATGTATGTAACCTTAGACAATCATGCCAGCAAGCAGAAGATGCTCTTTCACAGGGCATGGAGAAACTCCAGCATACTCTTGCTCAGACAGTAGCAGCTGGTCGATTGGGTGAAGCAAGTCATATGCCACAGATAGATACTGCAATGGAGAAGTTGGAAGGTCTGGTCCGCTTTGTACAGCAGGTACTATATATTTCTCTCATTGCTTTCTCTAATGGTTCATTGCTCCCGCCTCTCTCTCCCCCCTTATTCTTGTCGATCAGATTGGCTCTTTAGCAGTCCATTTGGAGCAAGAAGCCAATTTGAGTATGTTTTTTTTTTGTTTTTTTGGTTGCTTTCTGAGATCTTTTATCATCTATTTGGGTTTAGGAGGTAATATGGTCTGAGATTAAATAATGCTGTAAACCTATAGTCTAGTTACTTAACCAACCATCCTTCTGGAAAAATTAGCTTTATAGAGTTTCCATAGATTTAACTATATTTTCATACATGGATATTGAACTTATCACTGGATTTTAGAATATGAAATTCAATTTGTAACATAAAAATGCTCAATTCTAATTGTGTTTCAACAAAATTACTATTACTTAATTCTTGTATGGTTTTGATTCTCTGAGTTATCCAAGAAAGTCATGAGGCTCAACTTCAATTAAAAAATTAGGGAAAATAAATTCTAAATTCTGTTGAAATCATATAAAATTTATTAATTGCGAACTTAGAATAGATAATAAAGTTTCCTTTTTCCCTTTATGTTATGAGTTGTAATGAATTGACTTTACATTGTTCTTTTTTTGGTTTGTGTGGAGATAGATGAAGTAAAGCCCTTTTCATGTTGAAGTTGTGCACTTTAGCTTGCTGGTATTTACTGACTGAAAAACCCATTTTTTAAACAGGCAGACCATCTCCGCCAGACAGCTTTGCAACAAATGTCATTGATCTTAACAAAACGTCAGGCAGCTCGAGGTCTACTTGCCTTGGGTGAGTACTTCCAACGTCTACGAGCTTTGAGTTCCCTTTGGGTGACTCGTCCTCGTGAGCCTGCCTAGTCTTGCATCAGAAGGGATCAAATTTCACAGATAAGTCATCAACAGAGCCGTAATCAGGCAGCCAAAGGTGTGCCTTTAGGTGATGATATTACCTATGTTATAGACGTAATTCAAGCTGCTGACATTTTTGAAGGAGCCTACCACAATTGAGAAGTTGTAAAACGTGAGTTGCCATTTCATCAAAGAGCAATATTTCTCGTTGAATCTATTTTGAATGCCTATTTTATTTTGTATCATCTTCGAAGAATGTATTTCGTTTCGAGTCCACAACTGAATATTTTTGTGTAAATTTTTTGCAGAATGATCTCTCGTGTATTGGATGTCATGTAAATAACATGAATGCGATAGTTTTCTATGTACATAGTTTTCCCAGTGATTTCAAAAAAAGTAAAAAAATTGTATGGATGCTTTAGTTTAGACATTAAACAAAGTGCATTTTGTTTGGCATTGCTATTACAGTTGCTAAGAAATGCACTGTGTTTATTTATTGATACGTTGATTAGAAGCCATTAGAAGTGTTTTTAAGGTGAAGCTAACATGTCCTGGTCATGAAACTTTTAAGTCATTTGGATTTGTATGTCCTTGAAATGAGGATCGTTAATTTTTTTCCTGAGCAGAAAAGGTGAATCCATATAGTAGAGTTCAATTAACTTGGCACTAACTTTGTTAAGTTGAGTTTAATCTATTCAAATATTTTCATCAATGTTTTTATAAAGAAAATGAAGTGTGCTCAATCCATGCATCAAGTGATCTTAAATCTCAAGGTGAAAGCATATTTAAGTGGCCAAAAACAAGAAATCTTAAATTCATATCTTAGAAATTGTTGAAATTTTATTGGAATGACAAGCTATTTAAAGGTCGAAATTTTCAGAGTTCAGTTTTATTTAAGCTGAATATACTTTTAGTTTAATAAAAAGATACTGTTTTGAATTTAAGCGATTTAATGGCTCAATAGGAATTAAGAAATAAACGAGCCACATCATTTTCCTACATACAATTCTTGTTTACAACTACTTTGATATTAGATGTTATGTTCCAGGTATAGTCCATTTTATTATACTCTGATATGGCGGTGTCATAACATGTAACTTTTGGCACATTAATCAATACTATAAAACACTTATATGGAATTGATGTATAATGTACTATATATATGCAAATTAATAGTTATAGATAGAAGTTACTCTCTAAAATCAAAGACATAATCCATATCATATCTTTAACACTCCTCCTCAAGTTGAAGCATAGATGTTAATCATGCCCAACTTGTTACATAAATAATCAATCCTAACTCCATTAAGAGCTTTTGTAAATATATCTTTCAATTGTTCCCTAGTTTTCATATATCCTGCCGAAATCAAGCTTTTCTGGATCTTTTCACGAACAAAATAACAATCGATCTCAATGTGCTTCGTTCGTTCATGGAAGACTGGATTTGAAACAATGTGAAGCGCTGCTTGGTTGTCACACCATAATTTGGCTGGAATTGAGACCTTGAGACCTACTTCAGTGAGGAGCTGATATATCCATATTATTTCACATGCGGACTTAGCCATTGCCCTATATTCTGATTCTGCACTTGACCGTGAGACAACATTTTGCTTCTTGCTCTTCCATGAGACCAAATTTCCTCCAACAAAAACATAGTAACCTGAAGTCGATCTCCTGTCTTCCTTTGACCCCGCCCAATCAGCATTTGAAAAGCATTCAATCCTAGTATGACCATGGTTGCCATATAGTATTCCTCGTCCGGGTACACTTTTCAAATAGCATAAAATTTGCTCCACAGCTCTCCAGTGATCAACCGTTGGAGATGACATATACTGACTTACAACACTGACTGAATACGCAATATCT
>CAOJBK010411257.1:0-26545 GCA_948294925.1 Codiaeum variegatum | reverse complement strand
CACATATTTTATTTGATAAAGCAAATACTAAAAGAGTAACAGCTTTAATCGAAACGTCTGAGTAAATTTCAGAATTCGGATGCTTATACGTTTTGGTAAAAAAATTAAAAAAAAAAAATTTACAACGATGAAAGTAAAATCATGATGGATAATACAACAGGAAAAGCCGCGTTTCCGCGTAGTAAAAAAAATGATATTAACCAATAATAGAAGCAGCTTAAAATGCTATGAGCACTTTACATTATTCCAAAAGCCTAGAGATGACAAAATTGGCCCGATTCGTCCATGCCTGCCCTGATCAGATCCTAATGAAATGAGTTTTTTAATAATTTATTGGATTATAAGATGGATTTGAATTAATTCGGTATTAAAAAAATATCGAAACTGGTTGGGATCGGACCCGTAACCCGACCCGATTTCATATTTATATATATAAAAATATATATTTAATTTATATTTATATTTTTAAATTATACATTTAATATATTTTATAATTTTTAATATAATTTATAATTATTTTATTATATAAAATTTTTTATTCATAGCCAGAAAAAATGAACGGAGCAAAAAAAAAATCCGTCAAATTACGGAATGAGTTGGGATTACGTGATGGAAGCCGGGTTGGACATAACCCTATCCCGACCCGACCCCGACCCACTTTGTTACCATTCCTACAAAAGCCCATACGCGAATAGCAATAATTATTCTAGATGTGCTCTTACTTTTGCTTTACTCACTCTTTTTGTATGACCTACCCACCCTCTTCAAATTCCTATAAATACCATTTCTCTTCTTCCCATTCCCTGTGCCAAAAACCAGTTTCAATTGTACTTTGAAAAAAAAAATATTGTAGCTAGCCTTTCCTTTAAAAATGGCTATCTCCAAGCTTCTCATTGTTTCTTTTTTTCTTGTTCTTCATCTTGCTCATGCTGATCATCATCAAGTGGTGAGCTTTTGCTTTTTATTTGATTTTCTTACTTGAGTTTCATTTGATGTTGACAGCACTGTTTTTATTTAGTATTTAAAATTGTAGTTGGTTTTATTCTCAAAAAAAAAAATATAGCTGCTTTTTGCAAATCAGTTTGTGAATAAAACTATTAAAAATTAAAATTGTAAAAGTTCAGTATAATTTTTTTTTCTTTTTTTTCTTTTAAAAAATAACAATTTAAAAATCAAATTTATTATTTCTGATTTTTTATATTTTTAAATAATATTTATATTTTAAAATTTAAAAATAAAAATAAAATCAGAAAATCATAGAGATATTTGATATGAAATTTTGATAGAATCAGCAAAGTTCTAATTTTTTGATTTAAAAACTTAAAGATACTCAATTCAACAAAATTTTAATTCCAAGTTAATTGAAGTCTGTTATATGGATTCGTTTTCTCCACTCGGAACGATCGTGAATCATATTATCAGAAATGTTTAAAAATTCAAGATTATGTTGAATGATTCTATTTCAATTTAGCTGTCTATCCTTCCCTTTTTATCCAAATCTACGCTGCACATGCTCGAACAATCTTAATTTTCCTTTTCTCAACTTATCTTCTATAGGAGTAACTCCGACTGTAATGATAATTATAAATAATTATGTTTCAAAATTTAAAACATAATTATAAATTAGAATACTTAAAGATAATTATAAATAATTATGTTTCAAAATTTAAAAATTTTTAAGCCTAGGTAGACTATGAATTTCAATCATCATGCCGATGAGTCTTCATTAAACTTTTTTTAATTTATGTAAATGCAAGTTTTTGGTTTTGTGCAGGTGGACTCAAACCTAGCAGAAATTCCTCCAACCAAGGCAATTGGTAATTAAATTAAATTATATTACTATATTAATAAAATCTAATAAAAAAAAGGGGTGTCAAAATAATAATTTAGTGAAAACAAAATCTAATTTTTTTTTAATAAATTGTTTTTGACCATCAGATTGTGGTAGCGCTTGCACTGCAAGGTGTCAATCATCATCAAGGCCACACTTATGTAAGAGAGCTTGTGGAACTTGCTGTTCACGTTGCCAGTGTGTTCCACCGGGAACTGCCGGTAACTATGAAGTTTGCCCTTGCTACGCCAGCTTGACTACTCATGGTGGTAGACGCAAGTGTCCTTAAAAGTGAATCTTTTTCTATGTATAATTTCATTTTGCTTTTATATTTGTATTTATGTATTCGATTCGATGGTTTGTTTCTGTGTAAAGTAGAAAGAAAGGGAATAATTTTTAAAAAAAAGTGTGTTGCTATATGTAAATTAAGTTTAATATTTAAGTTGTTATAATAATTAATTGTTGATATGGATCTATATAAAATGGATTTAATAAAGTGAAAATCCAAAAAAGTATATAACCCGTACTAGAAGGCAATAACTCAGAATATCCATAAGCATAGAAGGCTTAGGTCACTTATTTGGAGAAATACTGGACTCGAAGGCCCACCTGAAAGAAGGATCTTCGGGTCATTCACTTTATGAACGTTACAAATACAAAAATAGTAAATTTTCATACCTTTGGTAACTGATAAATAAAAGCTCATTATGGACATAGTCCTTAAATTATCATATTTAATGGTCGACAACACATTTTTTGGAGGTACGTTTTCACAAAACCCTAAATACTAAACTAAGCATTAAGATCCTTAGCTGACTTGAGCGTCGGAGGATTATTGTCAGGCAGACGCCTGGCCCTCTAACGTTCACATTTATTCATTTGTACAGGTTTCTACAACCGACCGGATTCAGGCCAAGATCAGAGGTGATTAAATCTAGGACTTATCAATTGTATTTAAATAAAATGATAAATTTTAAAAATAATTAAAAATTTTATCTAATCAAATTTTTTTGATAACAAGATTTAAATTTTATTAATATTAAAGAGAAAAAACATATGATTTCAATTATAACCAAAATCACATGTGAAAAAAAATTGAGATCTAATTCAATTGACAGGAGTATCGAGTACTCCTCTTCACATTAGGTACTCCATTTATTTTTAAATAAGTGATGATTTTATTTTTTATGTCTAAATATCAAAAATAAATTTATAAAAAAAATATTTAAAATTATAATATAAAAAATATACAAATGCATTCGTATCGAATAATATTTTTATAAGATTATTTTTTTATATTTTTTTATTTATATATTTAAAAAATAATTGAAAGTTTAAAGTTTATAATAAGTGTAATGAACACTTATTTGAAAATAAATGAGTACACACTAAATTTAGCAAAATTATAAAATCATACAAAGTATTCGTTTCTTCTTCATTCCTTAATTAGTGCAATTGCCTTAATTTATAACCTGATGACCTCATAATCACCATTTTTTTCTTTCTAATATTCTTTTCTGTCACCATGCAAATAGCCAAATTAACTTCAATTAACCTCCTCTATTTGTAAATCAAACTTTACTAATTATGTATTTCTCTCCCCTCGTCGTCCTCTCCTCGGACGGCGAGTGGAACCGTCGTTAATTCCATCCCTGCCTCCAAATAGAAACACATAATAAAATTTCACAAAATGCCTCCTGTAAATAATCCTCCACCATTTCAATTATTGGAATTAAATGTCATCTCCGGTCAAGACCTCGCTCAAGTCACACGCAAAATGCGAACCTACGCGGTGGTTTGGGTCAATCCCGATCGGAAACTTTCTACCAGAGTCGATTCCGATAGTCACAACAATCCTACATGGAACGACAAATTCATGTTTCGAGTTGACGAAGATTTTCTCTACCGTGAAACCTCTGCCATAATGATCGAGATCTACGCTCACCACTGGTTCCGAGATGTCCACGTCGGAACAGTTCGTGTAATTGTCGGTAACTTAATTCCACCGGCCGATCATAAACACCACCAACAACACGGCGTTCAGCTTGGAATGCGATTCGTTGCTTTACAAGTCCGCCGCCGATCTGGCCGGCCTCAAGGGATTCTAAACATTGGCGTTGCGCTTCTAGATGCGTCGAGAAGAAGTATGCCGTTGTATACAGAAAATGCTTCTGCTGTTGGTTATCGACAGTTGATGGGTGAAAACAATAATAATAAAGATCATCAAAAACATAATAAAAATCATAACAAAAAAATTGATAACGAGAGCCAGCTTTTGCTTCCATGGATTCCAAAGCCACAATTGAGACGCACAAAGAGTGATACATCCTCCATGGCCGGTTCAGACTTGGTTGCTACCCGAACTAAAGGAAACACGTTCGGTTCATTGGTTAATGGTTTAGCAACTGACCAAAAAATAAAAAATAAAAACAATAATGAAAAATCAAATACTACCTCTGACGGGTCGGGTTTTGGTTCATTAGCGAAAGCTAAATACAAGTCGGATACTTCTAAAACAACAAGTAATAGTAAATCGAATTCAAATGTCGATTTGCCTTACACAAAATTTAACGGTTTCAACTTGGCAAAATTGCAAAACAGAAATGGAGGTGTGCCGCCATTTATAACGGGATCAGAACTAGGACCATCAGCGTCGGAGGTGGCAGCGGCGATGATGAAGCATAAATATAGGGCGGAAGATACAGAGAGTGAAATTATGGGGACTTGGAGTTTAGAAAGCAGCATGGAAGGTCTTCAGTCTAAATTGGAGAGGTGGAGAACGGAGCTTCCGCCTGTATATGATGTTAGTAACCAATGCAGTTATGTGACGAGCAATGTTGCTGCCGGTGGCAGATATACAAGTGGATATAATCGGCGGCATAGCGACGGCGGTGTGGATGAAGCATTTTCATGTTTCAGCTCCGTATGTGGTATGCAGTGCTCTATTGTTTGTGGGAGGTCCACCGTGAAAGAAAAACCTCGGCCTAAACGGAGCCCGTCAATGGGTAGCTTGAGTTTTATTTGACTTTAAATGTTATTTTTTATTTTTTTGTTTTTTTTTTCTCTATATTCTTTTATTGAAAATTATTTAAATTATTAGTATAAAAAAATTAAAATTTTAGAAGTTAGTCACAGAGGCTTAAAGTCATGGCCATTACTAAATCCTTCATCGCTTGGTTTTTCATGTTTCTCTTCCTTCTCTTTCTCATCAAAGCTCATCAAACGGTGACGTTTTTGTTCTAATTAAAATTTTTTTCCTTTTTTATTTGTGTAAATATATCTATTTTCTTTGCATGATGACACTCCCACTTAATTTCTATCAGGACAATTTGGTATTGCACTTTTTTTTTTTAACTTGTGTTTGGAAAATTTTTCTGGAAAAAATTAAAATATTTGATCATCACTATCTTTTTTTTTTCCTATATTTTTTTATTCAATTTGGGAGAATATAAAAAAAACTGTCTACTCAAAATTTTAATTTCTCCTTCATGATGTATGACAATTTACTTAATTTAATTGTTTATTGTGACATTAAATTAAGTATTAATTAATTAATTTTTTTATTTTTAATTAAATTGTTTAGACTGTGCCAGCACCTACATACTCGTTATATTTTGAAATAAGTGATCATTACGTTTACTAATAATAAATTTTGACTTTAGATTATTTTTAAAATAAATAAGAAATTATAAAAAAAATAATATTGTAAAAATAAATTTTGAGACGAATATTTTGATAATATTTTATATTATGATATAAAATATTTTTTTTATAACTTGATTTTTGAAATTTAAACACGAAAAATAAAATGATCATTTTTTTTATAATAGAACAGTCATTTATTTGAGAATGGAGAAAGTAGCATCGAGACAACGTTTGTGCAATAGGGCGTGCGGAATATGCTGTGCTCGGTGCAACTGTGTTCCGCCAGGAACTTCCGGCCACCATGAGGCCTGCCCTTGCTACGCCCACATGACTACTCACGGTGGTAGACTCAAGTGTCCTTGATGAACCAATCCATAATAATCTTCCTAATAGTACTATATATATATATATATATAAGCAAATAAAGTTTTAGAATTTTATTTTGTCTAAGCCTATGTTTGTTTCTTGAAAAATATTAATATTTTTCATAACACACGGATGATAGAAAATATTTTCCTGTTCAAGGAAAATTTAGATATTTTTTAAGAAAATAATTTTTCTTTTCGAGAATAGAAGTCATTTTTCAAATTTTAACACATTTATAAAAAAAAATATTAGAATTAAATAAATACTAATTAGTATATTAATTAATAACAATCAATTTCAGAGAATTCCAGTTACCATTGACGGTCAGTCACCATGTCGGTTAGTGGCCACTTGTCGCCAAGAATTTTTTTAACAAATATTTTTTTGATATTTAATAATAAATTAAAAATATTAAATTTTCACTATCGTAAATATTTTGATAATTTTTTATATGTAAAAAAATAATATTTATCAAATATATTAAATACTAAAAAATAACATTTTTAAAATATATAATCAAATAGTAGAAAATAAATTATTTTTTAAAAAATTATGTTTTTGAGAAAATATTTTTCAGAAATAAATTATTTTTTAAAAATAAATAGAATCTAATAAGTGATTTTTTTAAAGGTGAATTAATATTTAAATTATTAATTGAACATGATCTATTTTCTGAATCGGACCAATTTTATCAACCGGATTAATTAGTTCGGTTTAAGATTATATATATTTTTGATTGTTTTTTTAGAAGCCAAAAAACGAAAGGCTTTTATTCAATCCTCAAATCATTAGAAAGAACATTGTTTAAGAATTAAGGGGCTCATATCCAAAAAAGAGAGATTTGTTGGGGAAATTTGAGATTCAAATAATTCAACAAATAGATAAGAAAAAAAAAATCATGCTAAAAAAATGTCAACGTAAAGATTTACGTGGTTTGACACAAATTTATCTACATTTATGGAGAGATTTATTTTCTTCACTATATGAGAAAATAATTATAATACAATTAAATTGCTCTCTCACATAAATTAGAAGAAAAAACTCTCAACCCAATCTAAAAAATGTTCTTAAAAAGTAATCTTTTAAGTGTTTAACCACACCAAAAAATACTTCTCTTTTAAAATCTACATAAAATAGTTATTCTATTTATAGTCATCTAAACTTAGGATTTCCTATTCCAAGTCAATTACTTATTGACTACTCCAAATAAAAAACTTAAATATTTCCTAAATTAAAAAAAAAAACTCATTTTTAATAAATTCTTTTTTTTAAATAGGAAATAGAAATCAAATTTAAGTCAATTTTCTTAATAATCTCAATCTTGACTTAATTTTTTTAAAAAAATACCATATTGGCCTTAAATATTCAGCTACACACTCAAATCAAAACTTAATCCAACACCTTAATTCCAAATACGGCGAATACACCATGTGTAGCTAAAATCTAGTTATTAGTGCTATTTGACTTCGGAGAGAGACCTCAATCACTCCATCTTATCACCAGCAAGTTTCACCCATTTATAATCATCTCCCCTCTGAAAACGATTTCCTTTGTGTGCGTCACGTTTCCAACTAGCACTTGAGGTCTTCATTGTGCTACCAACTAGATGATACACCCCCCGATGTAACTTTCGTTTCATCAGGACCTAAGGATCTTGAGTAACTCTTAGAACTCCACCTTTAGCATTATAACTAAATCTCATACAGTCCAACATACTCAACGGAGTTAAATTCTTGCTCATCTTAGGAATATATTCCACATTCCCTAAAGTCATTATATCTGCATTATACATTTTGATTGTCATACAACCAACACCCAAGATTTTCACCTTAGACTTATTACCTAATTTTAATATTCTAGTCATACATTTGTGGAGTATATCAAAATAATGCATCCTGGAGCAAACATGATAAACACAACAAGAATCTAAAAATCAATCATCACAAGAAAATACATCATTACCTTGGGTGACCACATGGGCATCTCCGTCATCCCAAGCAAGAGAAACCACAGTCTTTTCATTATCTTGCTTTATATTTCCCTTCCGACAATCTTTTTATAATGTCCGTACTCTTCACATTTGAAGCGTTGAATGTCATTCAAATTATTGACACTAGATCTAGATCTGCCCCACTGAGATCCACCATTATCATGTGTCTGCCCTCTCTGACTCGCACATTGAGAAATTAATGCCTCACCTTCCATCTCCTCACTTTTAGCTTTCCTTCTAGTTTGGAGAGAAATCAATTGTGCTTGTATGATATCTATAGTCAAATTATCTTTACCTGCAATTAACGAGTCAACAAAATTCTCATAAGAGTTAGGGAGTGAGGAAAGAAACATTAACGCCTTATATTCTTTCTTAATATTAATATCAATCTTTTTCAATTGCTCTAAGATACCAATGAATTCATTCATATGCTCCACCAGATTTTTGCTCTCCACCATCCTCAGCGTGTATAATCTTTGATTTAGATGTAATTTATTAGTAAAACTCTTAACCAGATATATCTTCTCCAATTTAACCCAAATCTCTACATCAGAAGTCTCCTCAATAACATTATTTATAATTTTATCACAAATGCAAAGACGTATTGTACTCACACATTGTTCCTCTAACTTCTCCCAATCTTCATCACTCATCTTACATGGCTTACTCTTCTCCTTTATCTTCAACACTTTTACCAAGCCCTGTTGAATTAAGAGATCCTTCGCCCTTCTTTACTAAAGAGTGAATATGTTTTGCTCATCAAACTTTTCAACAGTGAAAAGTGATAAACCTCCTACCATACTTTATGAATATCGATCGTAACCAGCTCTGATACAACTTGTTGGGAAAAAATTGAGATTCAAATAATTCAACAAGCATATAAGAAAATAAATCAAGCACAAAAAAAATAGCAACACCACGATTACATGGTTCGACACAAACTTGCCTATGTGACGGAGAGATATCTTTTCTTCACTACATGAGAAAACAATTACAATACAATTAAATTGTAAATTCTACAATTTATTGTATCATCACTCTCATATAAACTAGAAGAAAAAACTCTATACCCAAGCCAAAAAGTGTTACTGAGACGTAACTCTTTAAGTGTTTGCCCACATCCAAAGATACTTTTCTTTTAAAATTTATATAAAATAACTCTCCTATTTATAGCCACATAAACTTGTCTAACAAGTTTAAGATTTCCTATTCCAAGTCAATTAATTGTTAACTACTCCAAGTAAAAAATTTAAATCTTTCCTAAATTAAAAAAAAAAAAACTACTTTTCAAAATAATAAATAGAAACCAAATTTAAATTAACTTTCCTAACAAGATTAGCATTAGAAAGTGATGCTCTTGCTAATGAATGAGCCACCACATTAGTTAATCTTTTAGTAAAATGGATAGAAAAACTATCCTGTTGTTGAAGAAAAGCTTTGCATTCAGCTATAAAAATACCAAACTCTGAAAAATCCTCCATAGACGAGCTTAAAGCATCCATAAGCTGCTAGCAGTTAATCTCAAACCTGCAAATACCCCTTGCTGCGAACCCAACTCAGCGCCTCACGAAGTCTAATAGCCTCAGCTTCTTAAAGCTTAGGGACACCAGTAAAACACCTATAGCCACTTGCGACATCGCTACCAGAATAATCACTATAAGGATAAACCTAACACCAAACTTTTTTCTCTCTTCAAATAGCCCGGCATCCACGTTACATTTAAGGACTCCATAGTACAGACATTTCTAGCAAATGACAGAGGCAGGAACCCTTCTAACAGAGGTAGAACAGCGCTTAGCACTTTGGGCAGTCTGCCATTCCCATAGCAAACTCTTTCTAGAAGCCATAATGAAAGAAGCAGGCCTGTGATTATACACCCACAGCAGTTGGTTTCTCTCATGCAAAATACTCCAGCAAACAATGAAGAAAAGATCAGCATCCTTAGTAGAGAATTTGCTCCAGAGATCAAACACAAAATGAAAAAAGATTCAGCAGAACCTCCATCAAAGTTAACTCCTACAAATCTCCAACAGTCCCTAGCAAAGCAACAATCCAAAAACAAATGGAATTCATGCTCAAGATCAACACCATAAAGCACACAATTTGTGGGCAAAGAGACACCACGTTGATACAGATTCATACATAATGGAATACATCCCCGAGCTAATCTCCAAACAAACACATGAACTCTAAGTGGAATTTTTAATTTCCTAATTTTCATCCAATCCCCATCAATGGAAAAATTCACATGTCCACTAGTTAAATCTCTAGCAACATTATTCCCCGTCTTCACTGTATAGCTCCCACGATGATGGAAGTGCCAAATTAGAGAATCATTCCATCATAATTCAATAGTTAAATCTGCAAAATTTTATACACATCTTCTTGCACAAATAACTCATTAAGCAAATCAATATTCTAGGATCTAGTTGAAGCATCAAACAATTAAACCACATTTAACTCTTCCAATTGAATATTTAAGGGGGTAACAATATAGAAATTATCATCATTTATCAACTAAGGAGAGTTCCACACATTAATAGAAGCCATATTACCAATATGCCATCTACATCCATTATGAATAATAGGAAGCGAATGCCATTATACTCCACTGAGGCATTAAGAAAGTTCCCTTCATGGAAATATTTATCTTTGTAAATTCTAGCTATAGTAGTATTTTTTTTCGTGATTAGATTCCACCCGTGATTTTCCTAATAATGCTAAATTAAAATAATGTAAATCACAAAAACCCATACTGCCCTTCGTACTTTTTCATACACAACCTCTCCAAACTAAACCAATGCACTTTCCTCTCACCATTTTCCTTCTTCGAACCCCACCATAATGAATTCATCATTTTCTACAATTCATTTGTAGGGAGAAGAAAGCAACTCAAACAATAAGTTGGAATGTCCTAAGCAACAAATTTTAACAACACCTATCTACTAATTAAAGATAACAACTTAGATTTCCATACATGGGCCCTTTTCCAAAGTCCGTCTTTCAGAAAGCCAAAGATAGCTCTCGTTTTCCTACCAATCAAAGAAGGGAGACCTAGATATCTTCCAATATCTAATGGGTTAGAGACCTCCAACACAGCAGACAAGCTTTGCTTAAGCTCTTGCTTCACATTATTACTGAAAAGATGCAAACTTTTGGAAATTTATTGATTAACATGAAAGTTGCGCATGTCTCTTTAGCAAGATTTTTACTTCTACACACTCCTCAAAATTGGCATTAAAGAATAAGAAACTGTCACCAGTAAAAACCAAGTGAGAGACACTAGGAGCAACCCTACAAACCTTAATGCCATGAAGGTTTCCCACCCTCTCAGCTCTCTTGATCATAGTACAGAAGCCTTATATATAATAAACAAGTACAGGGATAAAGGATCCCCTTGTCTCAACCCACATTCAGGAATAATAGGGCCCACACAATCATTGTTCACTAATACAGAATAATTCACCGTGGTAACACACGGTATAATCTATTTAATGAACATCTCATCAAAGCCCAGGAGATGCAACATATATTAAAGGAAAGGCTATTGAATCATATCATATGCTTTACTGACATCTAACTTTAAAGCGATATTCCCCTTAAACCCTTTTACTTTTCTCTTCATATAATGCAATTATTTGAAATAAATTACACACTATCACTGATGGCTCTACCAGGCACAAAAGCAGTTTGGGAATCCAAAATCAGATTGGGTAAGACATGTTTTAATCGATTGGCTAAAACTTTGGCCATGATCTTATAGACAACATTACATAAAGCTTTTGGCTCTTTCATATAAGTCGGGAAACAAATTTAGGGACAAGCACAAGAGTAGTATAATTTACTCAGGTGGAAAGACACTCAAATAAAGCCAATTAGAATAGGTAGAAACAATATCACTTCCTATGTCCAGCCAAAACTTTTGAAAAAAAAAAGCAGGACTCAACCCATCCAGACCATGAGACTTATCAGGATGCATTTGAAATAAGGCATGGCGAAACTCATCAATAGTAAACGGCTAAACTAAACTCAAGTTATTAACCACATAGACCAAATTAACATCAATTCCCATTCCCAAATTAAAATCACCCATAGGAATAGCAAATAAAATCTTCTGAAAATAATTAATGGCAATATAAAAAATACCTGGTTAGTTAGAAATAAAATTTCCATTGTCATTTTGAAGCTGTGAAATATGATTGGAATGAAATCAAGCAGAAGCCATTATGTGAAAAAATTTGTTGTTCATATCTCCACCCTCAAGCCAATAACATTTAGCTCATTGCTTCCAGTTACCCTTCTCTTAAATTAAAAGCTCCCCCAACTAATTTTTAAGTCTAAGAAAATGAGTGACATCATTAGGTAACACTAAAGAGTGAAGCTACTCCATAATCGCCTTGCACTGCACAATTTGTCTACGACATTTTTTGTGCAAATTCTACCCCCACTAACTAAGAGAATTAACTGCTCAAGTCAACCTATAAAATCTAAATGACTAGCATTTTGCCAACTTGACAATACTAAATCACTCAACCTTGGCTCTCTAAGCCAATTGTTCTCAAACTTAAAATTCGCCACACGCGTACTGAACTCCAGCGAACCATCTGTAAAAAATATGGGATTATGATTTGACATAACAATAACAAGGCAATGAAGTTGCGCAAGAGGGAACAAAGTCAGCCATTAAGTAGATACAAAAGCACGATCTAACCTCTCCTCCACACTATTAGGATCGTCTCTACTTTTAGACCATGTGAATTGTACCCAAGTAACAGAAGATCACAAAAATCACAATCAAAGATAACCTCCTTGATTTGTACAACCAAGAAGCATGAGGATGATCACCTATCCTCTTCAGTTAAAATATCATTAAAGTCCCTAATTAAGCACCAAGGTAAAGCATAGCTATGAGATAAAGCATAAATAAGATTCCATGATCGGCGCCTCATACTTTGAACCAAAAATCCATAGTAGCCTGTCAACCTCCATAAATAACCCTCATGAGAAACCACTTTAGCATCTATATGATGAAAAGAATAACCTTGAATAACACAATGATCATTATCCTTCCAAAGAAGAGTTATTCCATTCCCTTTCTCTTCTCTATCTACTATAAAAGAACCAATATAGCAAAACCTTCACCTTAATTCCTCTGTTTTATTTTTATGAACACGAGTTTCCTTTAAGAAAATAATCTTTGGCTTGCGAGTCTTAATAAGCTTGCGTAAAGCAAGAACTGCACGGGAATTGCGTCCTACAGGCTTGCTCAATAGGAACTGCCGTAGGTTGAAAATAAAACATACAACATTGGCAAGAACATCGTTCCGCGGAATATATGACGCATACGCCTTTAGGTTTGTTGAATTCTGTAGGTAGCAAAGCTATCGATATCAGTCAATTATGTCTCTCTTAAAAGTTAGTTAGCTACCTATCATTTTGTTTTAGGTTTCTTCCTATTCGTAAATCATTAATGGCACGCGGGAAGAGCTCACGCAACTGCAACAAAATTTAAAAAATGAATTAATCGTGACTTTGAACTTATTCTTTTCGTGACTCCTCTTAACTAACTAAGAAAAGAGATTGATGGAAAGATTATTTCATTAAATTTTGATCAATCGAAAATCATGCCCCTTGGAAGCATAAAGTGTTATTTTTTTTACAATTATAGTTCTTTTATTTTATTAAGTAGATTACGTATGAAGCAATTTCTTGTAAGATGCTTTAAGCATCAGTTAAAGTGACGAAAACAACTTAAAATTTAGCCATTATTATACTCTCTTTTTTTTTTTCTGAGTCATTATTGTCAAAATAAAAATTAAAAACAACACAGTACATTGCATTAATAATTATTTGATATTGTGCAAATAATCCATCTAATAATTTAAAGATTGCCACTTCAATTTGCCCTCATAATTCCTCAATAATTGCAAATAGAACTTGTGGGGTAAAAAAAAATGCAAACAAAAAATGTTTTAGTGATTTTAATCCTTTTGTTAGTCCGTAGCCCGATAGCCCATAAGATCCAATAAGCACTATGTGCCCTTCATACGGCCTGAAAAGCCCAGTGGCCTTGAAATGGAGCTAATATCAACTGTCAATACATTTTTTTTTCATGGAAGTAAGTTTAAAAAAGTAACTTTGTTATTTATTACCCTCCATTTCTTCATATGCCAAATTAGAACATTTTTTTAAAAATTAAATGTTTTTGTATTACTGAAGAAGTCTTAGAGTCATCGACAATACATATACAAGAAAAATATAGATAAGAAAACACACTCACTATTCAGATTACAATTTCTTTTAAAACCTTGTAAAAGGAACTCTTAGCATCAATGCCTACAAGAAAATAAATTATATAATTTTTCCACTGAGTCCACAACTTCTTTCATTCGTCAGCATCTTTCATTTCCATAGCCAATGAGATACGGAACAGAAAAGACACAACCATAAATAAGGTGAAGAATAACAACATTATCACTTAACTAAATTTTTTGAACTGAAATTGAAGGGACTCTAATCTTACCCATGTCATTGTCATGCCATCATACCCATCTCCGACGATCGGAAGTGGAAAAAAATGAAAAACTGGATAAAAGTTCATTGAGACCCCACTGAAACCTATCACTGACAATAAAACCGGCGATCATCTCTCAATACCCGTTGGACTTGCCATTTTCTTCAAGATCTACCCAAAAAAAAATACAACAAAATTAATATCTCTTGAATGCTACCAATAGCATGCCATAAATTATCCACTAGATTTTGAGAGATAATGAAGACTGACGCATTTCTTCACTGTTGATGGAGCAAAACCGACTAGGACGGTACCAATAAAGGAGAATAAGATCTCACATGTCTATTATTTAAAAACTAAAAACTAAAGAAAAGAATAACAAAACGAAGGAAAATCGATAGAAACGAAGGCTCACTAGCAACCTTGGCCACGATCGAGTCACAGAAAAAGTCTGGAACTTTGAACCTTTACACAGAAAAAAAAGAGCAAGAGAAGATTAGCATAATCTTCAAATTAGAACATTCAAATAATAAAAAGAAGTCTTTTCTCTTACATACCAAACAAAGGTAGGCCTTGATAAAAATAAGCCATAAACCTTATTAAAATATTTAATTTTATTAAAAAAATTTAGAGAGAAGTAACAAACCATAAAGTATAGTTGTAATAATCAAAATAATTTTAAAAATTGATATTATGAAATTAAAATTTAATAATGCTTTTATTAGTGGCAGATTTATAATTATTTTAAAGGAAGGCCCATTTATACTAAGATTTTATAATATAATTTATAAATTTATATATATGTTTGAAGGATAAAAAATAAATCATTATTAGTGTAGAGCGGACTCAATTTTATGAATAAAAAGCTTCATTTTTTTCTTTATTATAGTAAATGTTATGAAGAAATGAGAGATTTATTGAAAATCTAAAGGGTCCAATTAGTAAAATATATTTACTTTTTCAATATTTTCTTAGAAAATAGGGGTCCATTAGTAATTTAAATGGATCAAATTACTAAAATATACATATTTTTTATTTTCTTAAAAACAGGAGGTCAAAGCACTCCTTTGATGTCCACCTCAATCTGCCTCTTCCTTTTATGATTTATTAGTAATTTTAAGATTAAATATATATTTGACTCTTTTATCAATGGTCATTTTATTTTAGAATATTAAAAGTTATTATATTACTTCTAAATTTAATAAATTATAATATCTTGCCCTATATGTACATTGTTTTTATACGCTATGCGAATTATACATGATTTATCTAGCAGGGGTGGATGGGTGGTTGGGGAAAGGGAGTGACAAACAACCTTAATTTTATCAAATTTGTAATTTAAATTGATTATTTTAAAATGTTAGAAATTTATTAATGATTATATATTTGATAGATAAAATATGAATTAAAATTAATTCTAGTAAAAAATTTATAAATGTGAATTGTACTTAAAACTTTTTGCTTGATTTTTTTTTTAAAAGATACTATTATATTATTATATAATTGGATAAATATTGACTTATATTTTTAAATTCATGGGCTATCTAATTTTATAGAGCCTTAGGCACATCCTTTTTTAGTCTATACCTAAAGCCGACCCGTAAAGCAATTTTCAAGAGTTTTTTTTTTTACCAAAAGATAATTCTTCTTTCATTCAACGTAGTCCAAAGTTACAAAGTTACAATAGAAGAAATGAGTAAAAAGTTGACTTTAGGCAAATAAAATTTCAAAGCTATCAAACATATTAGATGAACGAAAGGTTTTTTTGCCATCCAAATACAATTCTCTGTCTCTGAAATTAATAAAAAATTAAAATAAAAAACCAACTTTTGAAGCTCTTCTTGAAGCTCAAATCAATTCAAACAGCTTCTTGAAGCTAGTTAAATAAGACTCAAAACATTATCACTCTACTAGACTTGGAAATTCAAATATTAGCTTTCAAATCTAAAGAAACTTATAGATTTAAGATTTTTCCTAGATTTGAAACTAACAAAACAATAGATGTTTTCTCTCTAACAAGCCCTAAATTGAAAGTCAAGGCATTAGATTGACCATCTCCATAGACAACAAAACAATAAAACACCAAAATGGCATTATACTCAACATTAAAACTAAGAAAAATAATAGAAAAACAAAAAGTAAGGTTAGGTACTCCAATTGGAAGCCGGAGCCACCAATAGTTTTCCTTGATCAAAACCTTAAGGTAGTGTTTGGTTGGACGTAATAGAGTATAATGCAATATAATCAAATATATTTTAATTATAAATTTATATTAGAAATGCATTTGATTACATTATATTACGTCAAACCAAAAGTGAAGCTTTCAAGGCTCACAGAAAGAGCAAGACCAAAGATTCATCGGCCAGTTTATTGATCCAAAAGTCTATTAAGTAAATACAAATCCTAAAACCTGCAAAGGATACAACCCAAGAGCCTAGTGGGTAACAAAATTACTATTTTACTCTTAAACTCACTCCAGAAATTTTAAAATGTCCCTTGCTATCAATTGCGGATGAAAAAGGGAGCTGGAATAATTTTAAGAGAGAGGTCTAACAACTATACTAAACTCTTTTGTCTCGCTGTGATTGTCATGAATATTTTACGGTCTCCAAAATACATGTTTGATCATTATTTTCTTTCAAATAAATTTATTTTAATTTCTTTTGAAACCATATATCAAAAGGCTTACGATTTTATTTTTGTCACAAATTTTAAAATTAATTATATTTTATAAGAAAATGAATGTCAAATATTTACAAGTTTGATTCTAAAAAGTCAATCATGACAGTCATAATGGGACTGAGGGAATATCACATGTTTTTAAACCCAGCTTCAACATTCTCTTCCTTCTCCCTTCATCTATGAATAAAATGTCAATCTTCATAGATTAACACAGAATGAAAAACTATACGAAATTTGGTTTAGATAAATGATATACATGCTATAAAAGTAACTTCCAACTCACCAATCTAGTAAAAATTATATAAAAAAAACAAAGAAAAACTGCATTCATTAACATTTACAAAGGCTCCAAAAGGTCATAACAGTACAACAAACGATTATGGGCCAACCCGGTAAGGTTCAACAGAAAATTTCCTATAATGTGTGTAAAAAAAATGGGCTTAAAGTTCAAACAACTCTGGGCCATGAATCTGGATAATACATGACACTATGACCTACTAACCATAAAAAAAATATAGATATACCCCTTAGATAAGACCTTTATTGTAGCAAATCCAAACCCTATCATCACTGCGAGTTAGTATTGCATGATCCTTAAATCATGTAGTTGTGTGATTCACGGCCTACAAAAAAAAAATATATTCTCCTTGTTCTATTTTGCACTCTATTTTTTTCCCTTCTCCCTCGTTGCCTTCTGGGTCTCCTCTCCTCTTTTTTTTTTTTTACTCCAATTATACTCATTTATTTCACAAATCCCTTTAAATAATTTTACTTCTTTTCTCAATCTCATTATTATTTTGTGTCAAAAACAAAATCCTCTTAAACGATATAAAAATCATTTTTCATTTTGTTCATAGATTTAAGATTTTAATTTTTTTTGAAGATTTGTTAAAAATGATAAATGCTAATGAGATTTCGATTTCATATGTATCTTTATCTTCATTAGACATTATTGAATCGATAATAGAAATAGCCGAAACTTCAAATCAAGTATATTTTCAATGTATGTTTTTATTATTTTAATGTATAATAAAGGCACATATAATATATAATTTAAATATATACTTTAAATAATTATCTTATGAATAAAAAAAAAACTTTTTAGAACATCTAATTATATATGTAAAGTATAATTTAAATATATAATTTATATTTCTATTTTTTAATAAATAATTCATGTATATAAATAAATATATATTTCTATTATTTTTATGTATATTATCATAAAATGTGTAAAAATAGTATAGTATGAATACAATTTCCAAATATAATGAAATATATTTAGATATATGTGAAGTATAATTTAAATTTATAATGTATATTATATTTTTTAATAAATAAATCAAACATATAAATAAATATATATTTTTATTATTTTAATATATTTTTGGCCTTTTTTAATGTACTTATATATATTTTTGATGTATATCTCGGATGTATAATATATGATTATCATAAAAAGTATAAAAAACGTATAATATAAAGAGTAGAAAGAGACAAATATAATTATTATTGAGAATTTAGTCTTTGCTTTAGAATTAATGAATTATGATTTTTGAAATGTTTAAATATAGGTGTAAACTATAGATATTTAGATTTATATTTGTATAATAAATTTAAAATTTCATGAATTTAGTTGTTACAAATAAATGTGTTTACTCGGAAAAGTATTTTATTTTTATTTTACCAAAAATATATTGAAATTTATAAATAAAAGAAATTGATATAAATGGTTTTAAAGCTTTGGAAGATGACCATGTTTTAAAGCATAGGCAATTTTAATATGCATTCCTCAACATAACCACACTTTAAAGCGTGGAGAACCTGTCAACTAGGGATGATAATTTAATTCGAATTTGTGGGGACCTGATCCGACCCAATTCAAATGGGACGGGTTAGTCAACGATTGACTCGATTACGGGGCAAGCTATGAGTTAGCCTAGTATAAAAAATAGCGAGGGTATGGCGAGATCGGTATTTATTTAACCTGGTCCAATTTAATATTTATATATAAAGATATATATATATATATTTAATTTATATTTATTTTTTTATATTAATTATTGCTCTTATTATTTGATTAAAATATATATTTATATTAATACAGATAATTAGCATTGAAAAATTACATTTGTGTGTTATAAATTTAATATATTTTATAATTTTTTATCATATTATTTTATAAAAATGTTTGGATAGGCTGGGGCGAGGCGGGGATATGACGTAAAATAAATAACCTAACAGGTTACAGAATGGGAGATGTGGGTGGGGGTGGGTTGGACATGATTCGTCACTGCCCCGCCCATTGCCATTCCTACTGCCAACACAAGAAAGTGTGGGGCCGTTAGTGTGGCTAAATTTTTTCCCATGCTTGCTCAAAACGAGAGTAAATAGGTGCCCTCATTGCGTTTAACGACGCTTTTTACCATGCTTCTATAAGCGTCAGAGAGATATTTAGCTACATTTTTAAGTATGGACAAATATTTTTTGTAGTGTGAGCATATGTCATTTTTGTCGTAGTGTATACTAAGTTTTGGTGTGCATAGAAAAATTAATTAATTACTATTTTCATCCCAAAAAGATAGATATGTTTATATTTTTCATATAAATTAATAAATTATAGTTAGTACAACTTTTGTAATTAATTTCATATATAATTTTTTTACTCTTATTGTTAGTGGTCAATAAAAATGTAGAATAAAATTATAGTAATTAATTAATAATATTTTTATAAATAGATTAATTAATTATTTATTAAAAATTAAAAGTGAATTATAATTTGAGATATAAAAAATATTTAAATGTGACTATATTTTTGAGATAGATGAAATTCTATACTTGTTTGTTGATAATATTGATAGAGGTATAATATTAATTGTGAAATATTAAATAAGGGTATAATTTATGAAAAAAACTTGTCTAGACATTGTGTATGAAAATCCAAACCAATAGAGTCAATTTTTTAAAATTTTATAATAAATTTAACATTTTATTTGTTAATTAAAAAAATATCAATATCTTTTTTATTTTAATTTTTCATCTTTCATTTATTTGGTTAATTGCAATGGATTAAAATAAGTTTTTTCCATGATTTATAACGGAGAGAGTATTATAACAAAAGGATTAAAGGGGGTGTAATTAATAAGGAAGATGTGTTGATTTAATACAATGAGTAACCCATTAATACGCATCCCATCAACCTTTAAACCGTTTTTTTTGTTGTCGTTTCATCAAAAAATTCAAGAGATAAAAATGTAAATCAGCTCGAGGGTATTTTCGTCCATTTGTTAAACTTACCTGAAAGTAGTAGCAGGGGGAGAGTCACGCATCATGCGTGAGTACATGACCCATTCCAGGCCCAATCACACAAATGTAAACCAATTAATCGCCGATTTTCTACCTTCCTCTCTCTCCCCTCGTGACAGCCACTTTTTTATAGAATTGGCTTTGCAGATTTCAGTGTTTTTATTTTTTAAAATTCAGATCAGCTCATTCTTTCCAGCGCGTGTCACTCACATCCCGCTCCTTCAATTCCTCCTAATATCCCGCGCGTGTTTGACAAAACAAAGTATCAACGAGTGAATAAAAAAAATCTGTTTCAGAAAATTTTTTAAAAAATCTTTTCGTAGAAAGGTACAGAATATTTTTCCCTCGCAGAGAGAAGAAGAGAAGACCAGTCTCTTTACTCGTACGGATTAGAATTCTTAGCCACGTGTCTTCCATCTAGAAACCTTGCAATAACAGCCGTTGGATGAATTGAACAAGCTCAATAAAACGGTGTCGCTGCGTAAAACAAAGACAGTTATCCACGTGGACATAACAATCAGACGTGGATGACACGTGGAAGAAAAATTGTCTGATGAATCAGACGGTTAAAGATGAGTTGTGATTGGACATAGAATGACGTGAGAATAAGACTTGTATAAATGAGAGAGAGAAAGAGAGAGGCCGTTTTGTGATGCATTTAAAGTGGATTTTTACAGAGCTAAAGCGTCGGATTTTCCATCTTTTTGGAGTTTGTGAGCTCTTAGAAGAGAGAAGAAAGAGCTACGCAGCTGCAAAAGAGTGTAAAATTTGATTCAAAAATTGAAGGTTGTTACTTCACATTTTCTTAAATTAGTTTAATTTTCAACGGCGGTTTTCAGCTGAAAAATCCAGTCTTTTTGATTTTTTTTTTGATGTGATAGGTCTGATTAAGATCTGAGAGTGGTTCAAAGAGATAGTAGAGCTCATTAATAATGAGAGAGTTTTGTTTTTGTTTTTTATTTTGATTTTGATTTTAATTCAAAGAGATTTTTAAAGAGGAAGGATCTGTTCTAAGAAAAGCGTTTTCACGGGTTTAACAGAGAAAGAGCAATTCGTTTCGTTTCGTTTTTTTTTTTGGTTCTCTCTCTTTTTCTTCCATCTTTTTTTTTTGTGTGTGTGTGTGATTGTGTGAGTGTGTGCGCTTTATTTCACGAAGAACCTGATTCTCAAAACACGAGGAACGAATTACTTTTCTCCTTTTTAATTTTTCCCCCTTTTTATTTATTTTCTTTCATTTTAGTCCCTGTTATCTTCTCATCTTACAATACAGAACACAGAGATCATTCAAAATCTCTTTGTTTTTCTAACTTGATCATTTAATTTTGAATTGAAGAACCTCAGAGAAAGAGAGAAGAAAGATCCGGATTTGGCCTTATTCGGATCGGTTTGTAATGATTTAAAAAAAATGATAGAAACAGACAAAGCTCGAGACGTGAGACGTGGAGGAGGTAGACAAATTAAGCAATCTGGTGCAGGAGGAGGACTCAAGCTTATCTCTGGTGAATTTTAATTTAATTTAATTTACTTCACATTTTTTTTCTTAATTTCTGGTCCCAAAAAATTAATTTTTCCCGTTTTTTTCTTAATTAACTAAGAAACAAATCCCACATTTCACTACTTGTCGTTTTCTTCATATATTCTTATTCAGCTTTGTGATAAGAGTTTTTAAGCTGATAATGCTTGGCTCTGTTTTTGTTTTGATTTTTTGAAGGTGTTGCTGTTGAGAGAATTAAGAAATTGAGTGCTGTTAATAAAGCAATTTCGATTAATAAAGAAGAGAATTATGAAATGGGTTGTGATTTAATTGATAGAGAAGAGATTCAAACTTCTTCACAAACTCCTGTTAATGGTACTAACAAGAGATTCAAGCTACCAAGAAAGGTAAATTATTAATTGAAAAAAAAAAGTGTTTGTTTCTTAATTAAATTTCCTTTTTTAAAAACAATTATTATTTGTTAACTTTTTCTTCATTTTTTAACTTTTTTTAATTGAATTTTGCAGCAATATTTTGATGATTGTAATGGGGTTGATCATGTTTCTGTTCCCAGGAAGCTCCGTTCAGGTGGGTTTTTTATTTTATGGTTTAATTTATTGGATTTTTTTGTTTGTTTTTAAATTCAAGTTTTTTTTTTTTTTTTTTAAATTTGGTGGTTAGTCTTTCTAAGAAGTTTCGTATTTTTAATTTTTATGCTTTTGTTTTCTTTTAGCTTTGTAAAATTTGGATTGGTGTTGAAGCAAAATTGAAGCTTTTTTTTACTTTTTCTTTCTTTTTATAGACGCAAGATTCCGTCTGTTCTTATTTCTAATCCTATTGTTTATTATGTTAATGATGTGACTTTCATGGTGGATTTGATTCTTTCTAAATAAACATTCAAAGTTTGAAAATTTTATTTCTTTTCCATTATGTAGATACTTTAGCTTTCTATGAATCAGAAAAAGATATGAGTTTATCCTCTTTTTTTTCTAATTTAAAAAGAAAAATGAATGAATGTCAAGGCTTGATAGTTTCTGTTTGGAATTAATGCTTCCATTTTTAATCACAGCCATGAAGAAACGCAATCGAGAATCTATATCTCCACCTTTACCAGATTCAAAGAAGCTAAATTATTCTTCTTGTGGTGTCGAATCGCCCAGAAGGGTTGGCGTAAAGAAATCAAAACTGAATTTGGTTAGTCACTTGTGATCGTCAGCATGTTAATCTCAGTTCTTATTCCTTTTGGATGGAGCAATTCAATATGGTATAAAGTTAAATTTGCTTTTGTAGAAAGAAGGGGCCCCAAACTGGTCCATGAAGGAGAGTGCCGATGGCGGGCCCATCACCAAGGATGAAGAAGAAGTTGTGGAGACTTTGTTTGCTTTGGCAGGAATGTTCTCAGACACCGAACCTCATTGTAACACCAAATTGGATTCTGCTTGTCCTTCAGCTTTACCAGACTCTGGTGAGACTCGACCACACCAATCGGAAGGTAAATGATTGTTAATTTTTAATATATATATATATATTTTTTTATACGGGTGTATGCTAATAAATGTAATTCATCAGATTCTACAGCTATAAAAGAAGACCTGAATGTAACTTGTGTAAATGTTGATCCTACTGCTTCTGAAATAAAAAGATCACCTGAACAAACAGCTAAAGTTTGTTCTTTGAATGGACTAAGCCTTCAAGACTCATCTGATCTTTCGAGCAGTGAAAAGCTCAACGGAGAATTAGACAGTTCTTTCGGTCAAGTGAATCTGTCCAAAGTATTGGTTAAAAATGAGGAACAAGCACTAACATGCAACTCAGTTATCTCGTGCTTTCCGCTGGATATTGGGTTCGTGCTGCTTTTTTAGCTTGTTATGCTGAATTCAATACCCCATTTTTTCTTCTGGACGTCAAGTATTTAATTAAGCATATTCTTGATTATGCAGCAAAATAAACCAGGAGGCAAAACTAGAAATGTCACTGCTCGATAGAAAACCGGAGACTTCATTGGGGCAGGTAATTTCAAGTTCCAAATCAAGCATCCTCGGTGTGCGAAAAATGCTGGTATCAATCTTTTGCTGTGGTTTCTTAATTTTCAGACTATGGCAATTGGAAGTCAACTCGATAAACAGCATACTGTTGACAAGTCCAAGGACCATGGTATAACTCTTACTTTCTTTGATATTGTACTTACAATTGCTGCTTTATTTTTCATCAAAAAACTGCCAATGGCTAAATAATTCATTCTTTTATCTGCAGGTCCAGCATTGTGGCCAGGATTGTCTTCAACAGTGTCGAACACTGCTAGCCATGGACCGTTATCACAGTAGTTTTCTTGAATTCTTTTGCTTTGTTCATTTCATGTACATTTTGTTGCGTTTTCTCATGGGATTTTAGTTGTTACAGGTCCTGTGCTGCCAAAGTACCTGCTTGGCTTGGTACCAGGCCTGGTTTAATCCAAAATGGCTCTTCAATTGGAAAGGTAAAAACTTGTAATCTAATTACTCCTCTTGCTGGCTCTTGAACAGCTGCATAGGACTTCCGAAATTGACTACTTCTTGTATACAGGTTTCAAAAGTTTCGACTGATAGAAGGTCATTGAAGAGGTGTGCAGCACATGTTTACATAAGCCATCTCATTCAGGTTTTACAAATGCCTGAGAGTAAAGAAAGCTTGCCAATACCACCGAATCAACTGAGACCGCACGAAATTTTAAAGCAAGGTGTACTCATGACATTAAATGACTTCAACGGGACGAGGAACAATTTAAATGGAGTTACATCTGCTAGCACAATACATAAAGCAGCTGAGAAGAATTCAAATGACAACAAAAATGGTGTTCTTCAACACCTAAGGTTGCCCCAAGATACTTCACGAACTGCTATGTCATCTGGTGCATACCCCTCTAATAAGCAGGTGAATATAACCATCCCATTTCGAATAATGTTATTACCACTTGACCGTGTTTGATGAGTTCTGTTTTCTTGCAGAGTTTCAATTTCTTGTCTTTGTCAGCTGGAGGCAGTGGAATTGAAGCTAATAATAGTTTTAATGGAGCTGGAAACGGTTTGGAGCCCTTGGCACAACTGCAACTTCCTTATCATGCTCAACACCCGACTTTAATTCCCCTTTCCATGTCCCAAACACGGTATACGTCTGCATACCCTGATCAGGCTTCCGCAGCAGAAGCGGCGCAACAGGTATTATTCTTTCCTTTTAGGGTATGTTTGATGGCTATGAAACGCGGACACTTTATTTATTTGCGTGTGTTCCTGTATCAGACACTCGCGTTTAAATGCCTTTTTCCCGTGTCCTATGCCCGTGCTACGTAGTTTGTAAGCCATAACGGCATGTAATGTAATCAAATGCATTTTTAATGTAAATTTACGTTTAATTTCATTACATAAATAATTTATTACAACCTACTAGAGGCAACAGGCAGCACTAAAAACGTATCTTAGAGATGGTTTTGGACTGCTCGTTGGCTACTCAGACTAGTAAGTGTATTAATAAATAATTGCAGCCGTTGAATGGTGGGATTCACTATAAATAGCTTTTCTTTATTAAAATGTTGGGGACCAGACATTACTTGTTACATACATGTGACTTGCGTGAAGCTTTCCTATTGCTGACTTGTCATGAACTAAAAAATTTGCTTCAATTGCCATTTCTATTATAATATACTTTTAGCTACTCTTTGGTTAAATTGCTTAATTCTTTGTTATAATGCTTGATTGTAGGCCCAACTTCAGTTACCTTCCCATCTCAGCAACCCATATTGCGTTCCTCATCCAAGCTCCAAGGCCATGACAAAGCAGCCACAACTGCAGCAGCTGCAACAGCAACAGCAACAGCAACAGCGGCTTTGGGCAGCTCAGTTGGCAGCCCAGTACAGGAATTCTGCGACTTCGACAGCCATGTCTCAGTTCCCAAGTTGGCAAAATGGAAGGCAAGACTCGCCTATGCTGATGCCAACAATGGAAATGCTGGGGCCCAAGTATCCTCAGATCTCTCAGCAACAGCAGCAGCAGCAGTTTATGGCCTTAGCTTTGCCACATGCAAGAGCGAAAAGGCAAGATCACCATCTTTATGAAGAAACTGGAGTTGGGTTTCGAGCTGGTGGTGGTGCACTGCCGTTGCAATTACTCTGCAACGAACAAATATGAAATGGAAAGAGACCAGAAGCAAAGTTGATATAATCAGGCAAGACTCGTGATCCGGTGCCCAATTTTGGCTTTGATCAAGAAGCAAATAAGAATCTACAGTACAATCGGGGCATCAAAATACATGGAAACAGTGCAGCATAAGCATGTTTAAGTGCATCAACTGCCAAGGATGGCTTGCCTTGAACAATTCTAAAGCACGGTTATATTAACTTACAATCAAAATTCAAAGGAATTTGTTTATGGGCAATCTCCCTTTTGATTGTAAACTCTGCCTCTGTATACTTATGCATATATATATATGTTCATCTACATGTATCGAACATGATTAGGAAGAAGAAGAACGAAAGAAACAGAAATGAGAACTGGGTCTCGATAACATCTCAAGGAACTAAAAATCCCTCCTCAGTGATCTTAGAACTTGGTTCTATTTTTCAATTGCTAATTCTAATCTTAGGAAAGGCCTAAGCCTACCTTTGTTTATGATGAATCTATTTGTATTAGCTCTAACCTTGGATTGAGGGACCCAGATTCCAATTTTTGGTAAACAAAATTTTTTATTTTTTGGTAGTCTGTTTTA
>CAOJBK010411237.1:0-10663 GCA_948294925.1 Codiaeum variegatum | reverse complement strand
CAGATGGCAACCTGAAGCTAAATGGCCAATATTGGAACAACAATTACAAAACGGTGGAAGGTTCTCGTACCCCACTTCTATGAAAAAACTTTTTCCAACCGGTTCAATCATTAAAGAATTCGGATAATCCTTAGATAAATCCAAATCCACAAGAATTCTAGCATAATGTCCATACTCTCCATCCAGAGTAGCATTATCAATTTTTAAGGGAGCTCCTATACCATGGGCTATGTCCACCAGAATTTGCTGATGCCAATACTCCTAAAGTAGTTTATATAATCTAACCCAAATCTGAGCATTGGTAGATTTTTGTGCTTCTGGATCAAAATCCTTCGACCAATGCTGAAGCCTCATCACACCTGGCCTCAAATTGACGGAGCCTCTTCCCTATAGTCTACTCTTTTTCTTCTTCAAAATTGAGCCTGACAATATAGAACCCTTTCCCCAAAGAGACCACTTGCCATTATTTCTCAATGTTCCACACTTTTGTTAGCTTTTTGTTTAAATTCACCAGCTTCCAAGGAGTCTCTCGTTTCAACAAAATAATTCAGCTAATAAGAGCATGATCACATTCCTTAATCCTCTCCTCATAACATGATCGATTGATCTTGATGGATATGTATCCACCCTTATTTTCTAGCATAACGAAAGGAGCTGGAACAACTGAAGCGTTAACCACATATTATGTAAAGGACTTTTGTTTATGGGTGATGCCAGCAACTATAAATTTGGCAACAATAGTGGCATAGCTGGGTCGCACCTCTGGGAACATGGCTAAATCAGGTGCCAAGGGAGTCGGTTGGGTTCCGACAGCCATCGCCGGAGAAAGATTGGCATGGAAGCTAGGGTTCAACATTTTTAAGGTTTATAGAATTTAATTTCATCTCTTGATAATCATCAACCACAATTATTGATGAACAAAAAAGATAGCTTTCTGTTGCCTTTGACGGTTGTTCATAATAATCAAATGGCGATGATGGTTGTGACGGCTCCGCCTTTACGCGTTTGCAAACAATTTTGAGATTCAAGATAAAATTCCAACTTTTCTAGTTCTTCTTTTTAGAAAAAAAACCACTACATAAGACATTCAAATCATTGATTTGTCTATGTATATATATACATCCAACGATTTTTTTATAAAATATATTATAATTCATATGAGAAGCATGATGAAAGTTTTTTTTTTCTTAAAAAAAACTATATATTAATAACAAGTAATATATTATCTTCAAAGGTAACAACCAAAGTCTAACAAACATCGTTAAGGAAAAGCAATATGTGCCAACAGAATAATAGATCATAAATAAATTTAAATTTAAAAAAAAAAGCAGTATGAACATGGGAGCTATACAATATCATATTCCAGATCTCTAAATTACCATAGTTCAAGCAAAGAACAAACATCTAACAAATAAAAAAATACTTAAGTATCAAGACAGTAAATCCAAATGAGTCCAAAATGAGGAACAACTTGCCATACGACAGATATATCTTCAGCGTTTAAGCAAAACGTAATATGTAAATCCATATCCATAATAAAACATTCCAAGAAAATGAGTTATATAAATCACTACAAGAAGGTCTTTGAATGACATAGCTTGCTAAAATGGAATTAAGTTTGGAAAATGAAGCACCAAAATGTAATTTATCCAGGTAAACATAACATGAAATGAGCATCTTCCCATGATAATAATAATATAATGGAATAACATCTCAATTAAAAGTGAGTATGAATAAAAGGAAATTGAAGACAATATCATAGAAAGAAATTCAAATATCTGCAGTATCTACAAATTTAAAAAAATTTGTTAGAATAAAATGTGTCATCAAACGTTAATGTGCTAACATGGTAGAGTAATTAGTTGAATGGACTGCTAGTGTATATTGTTAAGCTGCAAATTGGGTACTATGTAATGCTTTTTTTTTATTGATGAAAAAGGAGAAAAAAAAATGTAAGAATGGTAATAGGTATGGAAGTTTCATTTGAAACACAAATGCATATATTTATTAATTAATAAAATTGATGACAATTTTTTTAATAAAAATTTGTTTATTTAACATTATTTTGAACTTATTTTCATCAAATTTATAATTTTCATTTATGGAAAAATATTATTTTTGTGTCCTTTTTTTTTATTTGATACACATAGTTCAAAGGTGTGAATGATAGAACATTTGCTATTACATATATTCTCTGATGTGATCCCTACCGATAGAACTTGTTAAGGATCATTCAAGTAGTACATAATTTGATTAATGGAGTTAAAACTCTTATTTATAGATGAAGCAAGATCCTTAACTATAAAATGATGTATGTCCCACAATTTCAAAAGCTTAATAATAAGTTTTGCAATTTATTTAATAAGGTAGAATTTTGAAAATAATACAAACAGTTTGTAAAGTTCATAAAAAGCATAGTAAAGAAAATAATTCTCACATTATTTCATAAAAGTTTATAATTAGACAATAACTAAAGAGCTAGGGTTAAATTGGAATATTTATATAGATAAACCCCTCTTCAATTATGATAAGTAATGGGAAAGGAAACCTACCTTAAAATAGGAATTAAAACCTTAAATTGAAAAATAAGAAATATAATTATTTCTATTCTAAAACAAATTAACTAAATAAAACAAATCTTGAAAATGTCAAATCATCCACTAATTTGGAAAAATAATTCATTTTCCAATTTAGAAAAATACGATTTTTACAATTAGGAGAAGTATATGTAGTCTTTCTTATTTTGGAAGAAGATTGACTTTTTGACTTGTTGACTACTGACTTTGACTTTGATTTTTATTAAATTTTAGAATTGTTTAAATTTATCTAGAATATTCTTGAATCTTCCTTTATCACATCAAATCTCGAATTGCATCATTCAAATAACAATAAATTGAACATCATTATAACTTGGAATATTCATCTTGACATTGGGCTTAAATATATTAATTAAATCTTCAAAGATTCCTTCAATACAATTAGAACCAAAGTTGAAACTCATGACCCAAATATCTCCAATATAGTTGAAGGAGTATTGAACTAACCATTCATTCCTCGTACTTGCATTTCTCTTTATGCCAAATAAACTAAATATGAATATTGTTTGAATTGATCCCTTTTGTAAGCTATTTTGATTAAAAAAAAAGGGCAAATTTGAAGAACCTTCTTTAAATCTTTATTTTGCATACACTTAGCTCCTTGATTCTCATCATTTACACAATTATAAAAAAAAAAAATTAATTCAAGCTTCAAAGTAAAGGATTAAAGGTAATTAAACATGCACATAATTCCTTCTATTTTCATATATCATTATATTTTATTATTTGTTGAAGGCATTTAATTTTATGGAGTTTAAAAAAATCCTACTGATATTGAAACAAGTTACATGAATATTTTCTAAATTAAAAATGGATGCTATGGCTTCATAAATCTTAAAACAATTGAAGCTAATATGCTTGATTTAGACAAAAATAACCACTCCTAAACAAATTGATCCAAAGTTTAAAAGCACTTTTGGTGGCAATGAAAATACTGAGGAATGTGTTTCTATGATTGCTCATTAGCTTAAAGGTTAAGAAATCAAGATTAAGATGTCAAAATTGTGAGATTTAGTATAAAAGCATTAGTGATGTGAAAGACTCCAACTTAAGTTGTGGTTAAGGACTCTATTGATTAGCAGTAAGTAAAGGCCAAGATAGAGTTGTAAGTGATAAATACAAAATGGTGACTTGATTAAAAAATGAAACACCTAAACAATAATAGAAAAGCACCTTCATTTTACACAAGTTTTTGGAAAACCTATAGTGATAATCAGCTTTGTCATTTTTCATTAGCCCTGAACTTGTTACAGTGAATGAGACTAATAACACGAATAATAAAATAAGATGCAGTGAAGCAGAGAAGCCAAAACTATTATAAATTATTCATTATGAACAACAACAAGCCAACTTTGTATCTATAGCTTTGAAGGGAAATAAAGAAGAGTTAAAAAAAACATTGTGAAATTGTTCGGTATATTAATTTTAGTAACACAATGTACTGGAGTAGCATTTAAGTGAAAGTGGAAAAACAAATGAAAAGTTCAAAGACTAACATTGTAAATGGCGGTAATGTTCAGGTACTAGTAAAAAAAAATCCAAATAAATAACAAGCCCATTTGACTCCTTATTAGATAGTATGATCAATTTCAAAATAAAAATGGCACAATATGAACTTTACAACTTAACAACAAGAAATTAAAATTTCCCCATTAAAAAACACAATATATGCAGTTGAGTAAATAAATTACATGACATGAAGGAGCCAAAAAAGTATAGAATGTTACTCTGCCTGATGATTTAGATAGAGAGAATGGATATTGTAAAAGAAAAATTGAAGTTTGATTTGTCCAAGCAAAGAGAGAGAAATATAAAATAAGAAGGAGAAAGCACCTGAAGGATAAGAAGAATGACAAGTTGTTGGGGATCGTTTGTCGGATTGTTATGCCGGTATAGCCACAGTTGATCTCGAGGGTTAATATCTAGACATAAGGTTAGGATGGGAGTGAAGGGTATTAGGTTGGACTTTAAAACTGCCCAAGTTTCAAATACCCAATCTAAAAGTGTCTAACGAAATGATGTAATGGACTGAAGTCCAATCTATTCCATTCCAATCTAAAACCTCTAACCAAACACTCCCTTAGATATATCTATTACACAAGAGTGTTGTGATTGTGCAAAAAGCAATTAAAGGACATTAATATGGTGAACGACGTGAGAAGGACATTAAGTCTTATTATTTGGCAAGAAATGCACATATGATATATAGGCTGTTACAAAAGGATGTGAGAATTTAAAAAAAAATGGTAATGAATGTAAGGAGACATAGAAATATAATTGGATCATGAAAAATGGTATTATAAATCATACAAATGGTATTGTAAATTTTGAATATAATCATAATTAGTAAAAACTTTAAATATTTAAGACAAACACACATACACCAACAATATCAAACAAGTACAATGTTAGTAACTAATATGCTATATACAAAGTTTGATGTACTACAAACATGTTGACGTATATTGTAGATGGTGCTTTGTATGATTGTAGTTGTGCAATCTCGATACCCATACCTAAACCATCTCAAAGAACTACAATACTACGGGGGTGGAGGGTTAGGACTTAATATAGCATAGCAATACAAATATAAATAATACAATGCACAAAATGACTTTGAGAAACCTATTTTATCATTACAAATAGTGGATTTGTGTGCATGCATCAACTAGCATAGGTAAACCCGGGTGGAAACTCGTACTATGACCAGGTGGAGAGGCAACTTCTTCATACAGGGTAAGTTCTCATTAGTAATAGTTAGCATCTGTGTCAGAGTGATTGTTTACAAATATCATCGTATCTCCGTGTTGTAGAAACTCGCGAATGACCTCATTAGCATGTGGGCCGAAGATTGGATCATGCCATTTAAAGTAGTTGCATTGTTCATACTATAATCGATAAAGATCAAAATATTTTAAGATCGGATGGAAAGAAAATATAAAGGCAAAATATTAGCTAAATTTGATTTAATAGTGAGATGGAAACACACAGAATAGGACAATAACTTTGGGACAACAATAGAATCAACAATCAGGGTTATGGGGACTCCAAGAAAACTAACGCACTACCTTCAGTCCACATTTGCATTTCTTAATAGGGCCTTCATAATCTAATGTAGGGGTGTTGGCTCGCCGCATGAAGTTAGTAAATGCAAACTAGTCTGAAGTAGTATGATGGCTGGATATTGTTTGAATTGGCATTATATGTTGTTATGGATGTAACACTAGTGGTCGATGTGATTAGGGTAAGAGAAAAGTGGGAAAGGGAGTCCATATTCCACGGTCTATAGTAGTTTGAATTCAAATTTGTAATTGTATGACCCAAGGGGGAAATGACATAGTATATATACTGAGCAAGGCTTTGATAAATGGTGGTGTTTTTATCACTATTTTAAATTAAATATAAAGTAACAAATATATTATTATAGTTAAATGTAAGATGATATATTATACATTAAAAAGAGAGAAAAAAATTAAGTGATTGAACATAAGTACTTAGTGTGATTAATAAACTAACAATGTAATTTGCTGCTGTTTTCGAAGTAAATTTCTAATCGGATTGATTTCTTGAAAAGATCGAATACTACAATCTAAGTAAAAAAGCGAACTAACGGTTGGTGGTTAATACTTAAATTGGACAACCCTAAATTCCATTCATGAATTCGTCATGGCATTTTTAGTGTTTAACATCTTGGGGTTGGTTGGAGGTAGATCAAGATGGGATGACTTGATTATGGCATAATATGGCTTATGAGGTATACCTTGAATATGTTGATAGAGTGTTATTTTTGGAGGGATGGTTTACATTATTTAACCTTTGTATACTATAGGAAGAGTAGTTTTATTTATGTAGACGGACTAAAGTGACAGTGATAAGATGCATTGTGTGAGGCATATATATGTTCATTTTGGTAATAAGAAGAAACGTATACATGGAAGGTATAATATGTTTACAAAATGGTATTTAAACGTATTTCGGTGTTTGTCGAAAAATTTGTTACATCTAAGGGAACAATAGTACATATATATGTATGATTAGATGTAAACGAAAACAAATATTAATTTTGTCAAATGTAGATTAAGTGGATACAATTAAAATTATATACGATGACTTGGATATTTTTCACTTTAAAATGATGGATGGGAGGCGAAGATAAAATTGACAAGCTAATGAAACTGTTTATGTCCATATGGAATGAAAAGTTGAACATGCAAAGTTTTAGGTGCAAAAGGACATAAAGGCACATTAGTGCATTGAAGAAGAGTGTGGTTTCCGTCATATTAAGGATATAAATTATGTCATGTAGTTGCAATTCGACCACATAGAATAATCAATATAGGTGATCGATGAAGTAATTGCAGTTGTTTAGTCGTTGTATGATGGATATAATGTTTTGTTCGTGTAACTGACAATGTTTTGTTTAGTCGTGGTATGATGGATATGATGATGTTAAAGTGATTATAGAATTATTTTGATGTAATTAAGTATTTGTTTATAATTTTAATTGCACTTCTTTTTCAAACATGCTTTTGGAAAAAGCTTCAACGTAACGGGTTCTTAGACAAGCTGTTTTACAAGAAGCAATTTTGAACAAAACTTTAAAAAAAATTATAATCATTAGTTTTGTTTCTTTTTTCTTATAAAAATAGTACAAGACACCTCCAAAGTTAATAATTTTAAATCAATATACAAAAATGGTGAATAAAAGACAAGAAAAATGTATTCATTGGGTAGAATTCGATGATCCCAATGGTACATGTATATCGCAGTTGATGGAGTCTGTTTGAGAAAATTAGAGTCAATGGTCCCTCGTATTAGTCTATGCTGGTTAGTCACACTTACATAACATTAATTGCATTTTTAACTAGATTTTATATTAAATCGAAATAATTTTGATCAAATTAGTAATTCGTTTTTAGAATTTTATCTAGGCACAAAGCTTTAAAATTTTGAGAAATAAAATGAAAAATATATGCCAAACTTGATATTTGTACTGAGGAGTGAATTGTGACAGCTTCGCCATTCTTCACCTAAAACGAAGTGGAAGGATATCTTTCCCAGATGTAGGTCTAGCCATCACTGGGAGCTCCTGATCAAGAGGATTTGGTTTTGGTATGTATGTAGACGCTGTTTACATGTTATATCGGTGGATATATAGGTAGTAATCGTCACTCACCCAGTGAAACATCAACAACAAAAGAGAGAAAATGCTAAGTTAAGTTATTCACACCACTTCTTGCCCAAGCAAAATAAGGGTTTTTTATTGTAAAGCTGAATGGATCTCCTACCCTGAGAATTAGAGTCTCGTTTATACTTTTTCAAATGTTGTGAGATTCAAACCTAGGGTTAGCTTATTTGGGCTAGGGCTTTGGTAGTAGGCCGCTTAGTTTTTTTAAGAAAATAAGGCTTGTCTTGATCGACATATATGAATCAAGTTGGGATGAATGTGTCGCTTGGATTTTTGTAGCCTCCATCCTCCTCATCTCTCTCCAATTTCAGTCCATGGTTTATTTATCTCACAATGAGTTTCTCATTAAGGGACATGACTTATGGAAAAAGGGCTTAACATAAGAGTTTTAATTGCAGGCCCTAACATATATCACATGATTCATCGTCTTCGGTCTATTTTTCACATGGGCTTGTATATTTTGTGGCTTTTCTAGGATTTTCAATATGAAAGGGGGAAGATCAAGTCTGACTACAAGGCTGGGGGTTCTTCTGTCAGTATATGACTATGATATAATGAAAGCTTCTTTAACAAAATGAAAATGATAAATAAAAATTAAATATTAATTTTAATAAAGTTATTTATTTTTATCTTATAACGAATTATTAAACGGGATGAGTCAGTTGATTTGTAAGACTTAATGGGCTTGGCCTTTAGGGACTAATGAATAATTTAATGGAATAAAAAAAATTCAGGCCGGATAATTGCCACTGTCAACGAGCATATGGGTTGAACCACCATGGCCAGAACTGGTATTGTAGTAACCCTGTGAAGTTAAGACTAGGATGATCGACAAATGTAAAAAACAGAGATCTTACAAGCATCTTGCGGACAATGGAAAATAAGTAATTCGTATCCCACCTGCGCGACAGTGTGAAAACATCCAAGCACATGATGAGTGATCAAACAACTTATTCATGTGGTGAAGTCGAGAATTTTATCAATAAGGTATGTATGTGGTTATACTTTAATGATTCTGAGAAATTCAACGTTGCGCTTGCATTTGTTAGTACTAAAGGATAATGACTCTTAATGAGAATAAGATTAGATATCTGGAATAAGCTTATAACCTGTCACTTTTTCATTATATATATTAATATAAAATTAATGTAATATGGATAGAGAATGATACTACTCAACCTTAGCCTAGTTCGGCCCCAACAACATGCTTGGACTCTGACCAAATCCTGTAGCATCCAGTCCTACCCGAACCCGAGGCACACTACAAGCTTTGTCCTTTAGTGACCTTCGGGGCTCGGGATTTAACAGTAGACAGATGTCATAAGGCCCTATGGAGAGGTACACTGACAAAGTACCCAGAGTTGACACGTGTCCCCTTCAACAGGGTTTTCACCCTATAAATACAGACCCCGTGAGCTTCAATAAGGTAATGAACAACCAAAACTTTCCTCTCAACACTCACACTATTCCATTTTTTAGTTCAAACCCATCACTGACTTGAGTGTAGGAGGGTTATCGCCGGACACAACGTCCGGGCACCCCTGACTAGTGCCTTTCTGTACAGGTTACTTCCATCTCAACTAGAGCAGCTCGATCCTAGCATTGGCCAAAGACCACACGCATCATTTGGTGCCTTCTGTGGAGATGATTGTCAGTTCCCTCCAAACACATTCTCAAAACCTGCATCACAGTTCAAAACTCTCACAATGGAACACACACATAAAGAAGCCCGTGTGTAAGAGGATAGTCCTCCTCCTACTACCACAAACCTAGCAGCAAACACACCCCCAATACCTCAAAACCCAACTGCAGCTTTAGCTAACATAGCTGCCTCTCTACAAAGCTTGCAAAGCTTCATGAATCAGCCCCAAGTTCCCAACCCTTCCACATTAGCTTCACAGCCCACTTTACCTTAGGCAACACCAGATCTGGTAGCCGCCTTACAAGGCTTGATCAGCAACATTATTCCCTTGATTACACCTCTCCAAGCAGTACAAAGGCCAGACCCACCAGTAAGAATGGACAATAATCATTCAATAGGAAAATTGGGAGTGAATGTCAACGTCCCAACTGATGTATCAGTAACTAGGCCCGCTAAGGAGAGGAATCAGAATAGACCAACACCGGTAGTACCATGCAGGGAACCAATAAGGGATGAAAGGGGTACAGGATAGCAGGTAGATGACAAAGAGGCAGTAGGGGATAGATTTACTGCCAACAGGAGAGAGGAGGAACACCAAAATAGATCTCACAGGGGTTTAGAACACAGACAGGAGCATGCAAGCCAACATTCAAATCCTAGAAGAGATGAGTAGGAGGCCTCGAGTCACCATGGGTCTAGAGTGACCCTAAGAGAGGAGGTTCGCAAATACGTTGAAGAGATGGCAGGCCCAAAGCTAGACAGGAGGAGATATTTCTCCCTACATCTCAAATCTCCATTCGCTAGGCATATAGAAGAGTTTCAGATGCCTAAAAAATTCAAGTAGCCTAGAATTGAGAAGTATGATGGCAGCCAGGATCCCAAGGCACACATCCTAGAATACAAACACTTGGTGGAGCTGCAAACTTCCAGGGATGAGGCACTTTGCCGAGCCTTCAGGGGTCCTCTAGGAGGGGCTACAGTAAAGTGGTAAGATACCTTGCCCGAGGGCAGTATAGACTCATTTTGGAGTCTGATGAATCTATTTGTTAAAAGGTTCTCAGCCTCTATTCCCATACCGACACCGACCCGAGCCTTGGAGCAGATAGAGCAGGGTTCGGATGAATCACTAAGGGACTTCATTGTCCGGTTCAACAGAGAGACACTGAAGGTGACTGACATAGATGAACCTAGAGCAATCGAAGCCCTCCAGAAGTGTACTAGTCACCAAGACTACTT
>CAOJBK010410838.1:0-10123 GCA_948294925.1 Codiaeum variegatum | reverse complement strand
AATTTAAGTCCAAGTAACATACCTGGGAAATTGGAGAAATTAAATACTCATTGTGGTTATTTTTTACCACCTCTCTGTCATTATGGGAAAAGCGCTCCCACGTGTCAAACAAGTGGGGATAGCTTTAAATAGATTATAACTATCTTATCAAGAGCAGGGGTAAGACTAATAGTCAAAGTCACTGAAGCAACATTACCACCTGATCACTAGGCACTCCATCAGTAAGCCCTCCTTCCATCAGAGAAGCCTAAGCATCAACCAACAAGTTCTACTTAGCACTTTTTGAGCTGCCAAGCCTTCAAGTGCTATGCTTCAAGGGGACAATTGGTACTACCTCACCTTTGGCCTAGTTCGGTCCCAACAAGTCTAGTTGGATTCATACCGAACCTGCTCCATCCAGTCCAGGGCGAACCCTGAGCACAACTTCGACTTGTCCACTAGCGACCTCCAAGGTTCAAAATCTCACAACAGACAGGCGACGTAGGCCCCATAGAGAGATACACTGTCAGCGCATCCTAGCGTGCCACATGCCCCCTTGAACAGGGTTTCCACACCCTATAAATACATGCATCCACAACCTAAACAAGATAAGATAAACTTATCCTCAAAAGCTCTCAACTACATACTGTTCCATATGTGTTCCAACCTTTCACTGACTTGAGCGTCGGAGGGTTATCGCCGAACACAACATCTGGCACCCCTGACTGTATGTTACTCTGTGCAGGTCCACCCTAGCTCGACCAGAGCAGTTCAATCCTAGCGTGATCAAACACAGCACGCATCAAAAGCAAAGAAATATGCAAAGACAAAAGGGATGGAAATTGATAACTATAGGAAGTAATTTTAGAAAAGAAGAAAAAAAAACCTCCATCAATCTTTCATCCTTGATTCCAAAAACCCAAACCAAAATCAATGTTATGCACTGTCATATTCTGTAAATTTTGAAGGGAAATGAATAAAGGGATAAAAAAGTTAGAGTAGTTTCAAAACAAATTTGTGACGGCATTGTAAAAGGCGCAGGTAGAAGATGAAAGGAAATGAAGAGACAAATAACATAATGGCTTGTGATGCCGGAGGCAACATTGTTTTCACAAAAAGGTTAAGGAAAACAAACTGTATACGGACAAAGTTAAACACGAATTCAATTGAAACACTGAAAATACAATATTTAAAATCATGTTGTACCACAACCAAACAAAATCGATTGGCAAGATATACATGCAACCGCCATCGCTCCAAGAGAAGAAACGAAGAGAGAGCCAATAGATGGTGAGAAGAAGAAACAAACCCTAAAAAAAAGAAAAGAAAATTACCATCAATATTTTAACTCACTCCGTGTCGAGAAATAACATTATTTTCATAACAGTCACTTGGATAGTAAGACCTTGAGTGGGCGAAATTGCCCTCATTATTTTAGCTCACTCTACCAATTAAGCCCTCAATAAGTTACTATTCATTCAAGGAGAACTCTATATATATTAATAGAAAGAAAATTACCATCAATATTTTAACTCACTCGGTGCTGAGAAATGACGTCGTTTTCATAATAGTCACTTAAGTAAGACCTTAAGCAAACAAAATTGCCCTCATTATTTTGGCTCGCTCTACCAATCAAGCCCTCAATCAGTTACTGTTAATTTAAGGAGACACCCTATATAATAGATATTGTATATTATTAATGGACCTCATATTCACAACATGTGTCTCTATTCACCTCATTTATACCTTAAATTCACTTTATTAGTACATTTGAATATCATATTTACTCTATATTCACCATATGTACACTTGAGGTTCACTAACTATTCATAAATGTATTGGGTATGCTTTGCTTCAATGGTTTATGGTGTCTTAGGTGAAGGCCTTGTAGAGTAAAGTATTAGATTAATATAGAACTGTAATCACACAAATTATACCTAATACAAACCAAAGAAGCAACAAGATTGAAAATTTTGGTTAAACCCTCACCCAAAACACCCATTTCTTTAAAGCCAAAAAGCTCACAACTTTATTTTAGGCTAATTAATCTCGTAGTTCCATCAGAACACCACTATCTTCCCTTTTATTATTTTCGTATTTTTTACAATGTTTATCTCAGCTTTTTTTAAATAAAAGTTGATTTTTTTAAAAAAAAAGTCATTAAAACAAAATATGGAGAGAATCTCTCTCCAAAAACTTGTTATCCACTATAAAATGGAAGCCTATATATAAATCCATAATTTGTTTCATCTTTTTCCAATGTGGGATTAAGTCTCATTTCCACCATTTTGGCCATATCAAGTATATAACTTTGTGAGACAATTTCTCATTCACTAGTCCACCATTTTGAGCGTATAATATATCATTTCGAAGCTTTCACAACATAGATTCCGAAATGTTAGAGACCTTCCACTTTTACCAAGTAGGTCACACTCAAAATGTGGCTCAAAAATAATAATTATTCATGCTATTTTCCAACAATCCACCACAAGACTGAAAACTAACAGCAAAACAAAACCACTTCGTTTTGACACCAAAGCATTTTGGCTGGATTGAGTTCATCGAATTGAAACCTGCATTGGATAGGTAGGTGTTACCCTTTGAATCTTCCTTTGTGAAATATATTTACTTTACTAGCTAATCAGTAGACATGATATCTTTGAACTATTATGTCGTTTGTGTAAATGATGATATATTACACATATGATTCTTTTCTAACATTATTTAGTTCTCAAGGTTATATTTATTTTGGCCCTAAATATCTATCTGGTTCTGCAAGAGTTTCTAAGAATTGTGCCCTAAACAATTCCCTTTAAAGTGATCCCACTTCTCTCTCACATAGGCGATTCTTGCGAATCATTAAGAGCATAGCTCAACCTCATCTTCACTACATCATTGTTTCATCATAGGAATGGACATGAGGGTAACCCCACACAATTATCTAACTAGGTGTCTTACATTTAGGTTGTCCCTTTGAACCTAAATCTTAAGATCTCCAATCAACTAGGTTGGGTTTTCTTTGTATTAACCTTTCAACTAACACGTATTAATCCTATTCCCCTCGATGATTTCTCTACTGATTCTCTATTTAACCCTTTGGTTAACGAATCTACTATGTTGTCCTTTGACTTTACATAGTCAATGAAAATAAATCCAATAGAGATTATTTGTTTAATGGTATTATGTCTATGACGAATGTGTCTAGACTTACCATTATACATATTGCTTTGTGCCCTTTCAATAGAAAATTGACTGTCACAATGTATGCATATTATTGGCACAGGCTTTGGCCATTTTAGAATGCCCTCTAGGAAATTTAGAAGCCATTATACTTCCTCGTCACATTTGTCTAAAGCAATGAATTCCAATTCCATTATAGACCTAGCAATTACTATTTGTTTAGAGGATTTTCACGACACAGTTGCACCAGCTAGTGTAAACACATAGGCACTAGTAGATCGTAGATACCTAAGTACTAATGGCTCTTTTATATAGTGAAGCCCATAATAACGAGTGTATCGTCGATACCTAAGTACTCTTATGATAGCTTTCCAGTGATCCACACCTGAATTACTCATATATCTGCCGAGTTTGCTTATTGTATAGGCTAAGTCTAGTCTTGTACAACTGGTGAAGTACATTAAACTTCCTATAACTCTAGCATACTCCACTTAAGAAATGCCTTCTCCTTTATTCTTTGATAGATGCAAGCTCGTATCTAGAGGAGTTCTTGATATGGTTGTGTCATCTTTGCTAAACTTACCAAGAATTTTATCTACAAAATGAGCTTGGCTCAAAATGAGTCCTTTTGAAGTCCTAGAGATTTTAATTCCCAAAATGACATCAGTAAGACCCATGTCTTTCATGTCAAATTTGGACTTCAACATATTATTGGAAGACTTAACCATGTGCTCATCACTTTCGACAATGAGCATATCATCAATGTAAAGACATAAAATGACATAGCCATTTTCTATCTCTTTGACATAAACACATTTGTCACATTCGTTGATTTTGAAACCATTTGTGATCTTCGTATGATCAAACTTTTCATGCCATTGTTTTGGTGCTTGTTTCAAGCCACACAAAGACTTTACCAATTTACAAACTTTCTTTTCTTGTATAGGGACAACAAAGTCTTTAGGCTATTCCATGTAGATTTCTTCATTCAAATCTCCATTTAGGAAAGCTATTTTTACATCCATTTGATGCATTTCAAGATTGTGTAATGCAACAATGGCAATTATCATCCGAATGGAGTTTATTCTCATCACAAAAGAATATGTATCAAAATAGTCAAGGCCTTCATTTTTCCTATAACATTTGATTACAAGTCTAGCCTTATACTTATCAATTATTTGATCTACTTTCATTTTCCTTTTGAAAATCCATTTATACTCTAATGGTTTATAACCTAGAGGAAGGTCCACTAACTCCCTAGTATGATTTTGCAAGATGGATTCAACTTCACTATTTATGACCTCTTTCCAAAAAGGGCCTTTAGGTGAAGTTACAGCTTCCTTAAAGCTTTGAGATTCACTTTCTAGTAAATAAGTCAAAAAAATCTAGATGAAATGATTTTTCAACACTTTCCCTTTTACTACGTCTAACCTCAACCTCTTGTTCATCTTTATCATGTGTTTCTCCTTTAGTACATATTCTTGATCTTCATCTATACTATTTTCAACAATAGTTTCATGAGATAGTTTTAATGCATTAGAGTGGCATGGAAACACATTCTCAAAGAATGATGCAGTCCTTAATTCTATTATCATGTTCTAGTGAATATATGGGACTTTAAACTCATGCGCAAGAAACCAATATGCACTACTGTTTCGTGCATAACCAATGAAAACACAATTAATTATTTTCAGTCCTATATTTACCTTTTTAGGAGGAGGTATAACTACTTTAGCTAAACACCTCTACACTTGTAGGTTTTTGTAAGAAGGAACTCTGTTTTTCCATAAATCATATGGAGTTTTCTCTTCTTTCTTTTGAGATATCTTATTTAAAAGATAATTTGCTGACAACACAGCTTCACCCCCACATATTTTATGGTAAACCAGAACTAATTAACATTGCATTCATCATTTCTTTAAATGTGTGATTTTTACTTTCAGCATTCATATTGGATTGAGGTGAATAAGGAGTTGTAACTTGATATATGATTCCATTTGGTTCACAAAAAGCTTCAAATGGAACAACATACTCTCCATCTTTATCACTTCTTAACTCTTTCATTTTCTTATTGAGTTGATTCTCAGCTTCATTCTTATAGAGAACAAACTTCTCTATGGCTTCTTCTTTAGTTTTCATTAGATACAAAAGATAAAATTTTATGCTATCATCAATGGAAGTAATGACGTACTTGTTACCACTTCTTATTTGAATTGATTTGAAATCACATACATTAGTGTGAATCAAATCAAGTGTTGATGTTACTCTTTCAATTGTTTAAAATGACGACCTTGTTAGTTTTGTCTCAACACAAGTTTCACACTTACGTTTTAAATCTATTTGAAAATTGGGAATGTGCTTCATGTTAATTAGTTTTTGCAAAGAGTTAAAATTAACATGTCCTAGTCTACCATGCCATAAATTAGATAACTCAAGCAAGTAAACAGAAGAACTTATTTTGTTATTATTCATTTTTTATTTGATTGTAATTACATTTAGCTTAAAAAGCCCTTAACTCTCATAACCCTTTCCCACATACATTCCATTCTTAGATAAAACAACCCTATCTAACTCAATTACCATCTTGAGCCCATGCTTATTCAAAAGTGATCCAGAAACCAAGTTTCTTCAAATCTCAAGTACATACAACATGTTGTTCAGAGTCAACTCCTTGCCTGAGGTCATCTTCAGAATCACCTTTCCTTGACCTTCAATGTCAGAAGTGGTAGAGTTTCCCATAAACAGCTTTTCTCCATTGTTCATAGCCTTAAATGATAAGAACATCTCCTTGTTGGAGCACACATGCCTAGTATCTCCAGTGTCAATCCACCATGACTTTGGATTGGTATCAAGTAGGTTGACTTCAGAAATCATGGCACAAAGGTTGATGTTTGAGACGTCATCAGCTATGCCTTCCACAATGTTTGCCTTTCGATTTCTCTTTGGCAACATGCACTCTGAAGCCTTGTGACTTTTCTTTTCACAATTGTAGCATTTCCCTTGGAAATTGGCTTGCTTTATGGAGATTCCTGCCTTTAGTCCCAACTTAAACTTCTTGTTGGCCTTTTTACTTTTCTGACTTTGCCCATGCTCCACCACATTGGCTTTAGCCACAACAACATTGCCTCTCCTTTCAGTTATTCTATTATCCTCCTTAATCCAGAGTTTAACAATCATCCCCTAAATGTTCATTTCTTTGCATTTGTGCTTCAAGTAGCTCTTGAAGTCTTTCCAAGTAGGGGGTAACTTTTCAATGATGGCTACCACTTGAAAAGTCTCACTTAGCATCATTCCTTCAACAAGGATTTCAGAGAAAATTATCTGTAACTCTTGTACCTGACTTATTACAGTCTTAGAATCTACCATTTTATAGTAAAGGAATCAGCCTACAACAAATTTCTTAGTGCCGGCATCCTTAGTTCTATATTTGTAGTCTAAAGACTCCCACAATTCTTTGGTAGTTCTTTTCCTTATGTATACATTATATAAAGTATCACTAAGTCCATTCATTACATAATTTCTACACAAGAAATCAAAATGGTGCCAAGCGTCAATTGCCATATAGCAACTTGAACATCAGCTTCCTCCTCTTTGGGCTTGGGAGCATCTTCACTCAAGAACCTAGCAAGGTTCAAGTTGGTCAAGTAGAAGGACATCGTCTGTTGCCATCTTTTGAAATTCTGTCCATTGAATTTCTCTAGCCTTTCCATATAATTAACCAGAATTGGCACAATTGCTGGTTCTTTCACCATAGAGGTGACAACAGTACCATTCACCACAGAGGTGATAGGAGCAGTAGCCATAGAGGCATTCACCACAGAGGTGTTATGAGGGAATTGTTCATCCAATTCAATTGTCGTTTTCTATTGAATCTGTTTTAAGATTATAAAGTAAAGTATTAGATTAATATAAAGCTGTAATTACTCAAATTACAACAATATCAAAATAAAGTTCTATAATTATAAATCAGTTATAGAAATTACAATAATTAAATGATTACAATGGAAATAACTACTGAACAGCCAAAAAATAAATTCAAAACAGAATTGAAATTATGTAGCAGATGAATATAAGAAATAATATTAAAACAATAGCAAAACTGAAATAAATCCAGTTTGTATAATCCTCCAAAAAGTTTATGCAGAAAGTTTGTTAGTAATTCAATTATAATAAACAAGAAAATAATTGAAAACAAATTGTAGAAAATTTTTAGTTCAAATATAAAACTAGAATAATATAATGAACTAAATAAATATAAAACAAGAGAAAGGAAACTCGAGGCATGTATAAACGGTTTTCTTAAAACATATTCACCATTTATACTTGATGTAGGTTCAAATAATGTCTGTTTCCCAGAATACAATGAGCTCGAATTTTTTTGCTCAGCAATAGCAAAGAGTTCCAACGAACTTGACAACATATGTACTCAAACCAATAGAGTTTTGAGAGGAAAATAAGTGCAGAAAAATTTTCTATAAATTTCTTGTTATGTGTTTTCCAAATTGGAGGAACTACCAATTTGTAGCCAAAGGGGAATCTAGGAGTTTCATAAAATTGAATTACAATTTAATTTCTGATAACTCTTAAATCTGTCACATAATGACAAGAGTTACACATTTAAATTCTAAAAAGTTAACTCTGAAACTGTAAGAAGCAGTGAGTTATTGATCCGCATGGGCCAAAATCATATCAGCACGGCCCGTGCCATTTTCTGTTTCTTTGGTACAGAGATCTGCACGGCCCAAAGCTTCATGTGCGGATTTCTGTTTCGTTTGCAACTTTTCCAAAGAAAAGAAGCAAATTTTAACCTTGTCTAGGTCCACGGTTTTTGAACCGACATTCATGTACGCAAGGCGTGCGAGCACGAGTGAAAATTTTAAGCTTGGGATGGTCGGGATTTGCACCTCTGCACGCATGGAGAGTGCCTCTCCCAAAAGACTTATTATCCATTGTAAAATGGAAACCCCATATATAAATCCATAATTGGTTTCATATTTTTCCAATGTGGGATTAATTCTCATTTTCACTATTTTGGCCATGTCAAGTGTGTAACTTTGTGAGACAATTTCCCATTCACTAGTCCACTATTTTGAGCGTATAATATATATTTTAGAAGCTATCATAACATAGATTTTGAAACGTTCGAGACCTTTTACTTTTACTAAGTGAGTTCCACTCAAAATGTGGCTAAAAATAGCAGTTACTCATGTTATTTTCCAACAAGTTTTTGGTTTGGTACTGAGTTTACTGATAGGTTGATTGGAGTGGAAGAAGGAGTTGATAATCTTGATGCTTCTATCAAGTGTACTGAAATTCAGAATGCTATCTTTGTTGGTGAGTTCTCTATGTATCTTTGCATTTGTTAATTGCTATTGGAAAATTATCCTTTTTTAATTGGGATTATGAGTTAATGAAAAATCATTAAATAGGTAATATTGTTTTCTTATACTAATAAAAGTAACAAATTAAAATGCTACTTATTATTTTCTTGGTATCTCTCTGTTTTGTTTGTTTCTTTTGCTTACTAATTAACAATTGCTTTGAGTGGTAATTTTATATTGTTTATATTCTATTTTACTGGATATAAATCATCATCTTTTATGCTTAATTACCATTTATCCTCAACATCATTTTTTTATGCAAATTGTTCAAAACAGGCCTTTTCTTTTGGTGGAAAATTTTTATTTCACTCATACGATTGGAAACCAGAAAAATGTATGACTTTCATTTCTGGTCGACGCCATCGGTGGTGGGTTGTAGAGGGAAAAATTAATATCAAATTGAAGCTCTCATCATTAAGAGTCATTTGGTATCAACTTCCAGAGAAGTCACTGCCATAGATGGCCAAAAAGGGTCTCGAAACTCACCTAGTCGGTGGAATTTTAAGGCCGCGATTCAGCCACTGTAGCCGTCGGTTGGTACTGCTGACGACTCCCTTGGCTTGCCGGTGCTTGGGCTTCCGTCCGATAGCCCTTTCTCCCTCACTCTGTTTCTCTCTCTCTCTGTCTTTTCCTCTCGATTTCCTGATTCTTCACTTCCTCTTTTCTTTTATTTTTTTTTCTATATTATTATTATCAAAAACCATAGAGAAGATAAAAAATGGGATGAGAGTTGGGTTTATTTTAAACAAAATATAATGAATAAAAAATTAAAAATGGTATAAAATGAGTAATTAAAAAATAAAATATAAAATAAATCAAGTAAAAAATAAATAAATAAATTATATGTTAGCAATCCAATACAATACCATGTTATAATGTCATGTGTGCAGGGGCTGCCCAAATGACTCGTAATATATTTAAATATTTCAATTAATTTAATAGCCAGTTTAAAAATTTTAAAAATAAGTGATATATTTAAAATATTTGATATACTATATTGTAGAAAAATGATTTTGTTTACAATATTTATTGTTATAATAAAAAAATTAATTATGGATATTTTTTAGTTTTCATTCACACTAATATTCTTTTACTCACCTCATGTGTATCATATTTATCACAACTGCTGCTTAAAAACACCTCATGCATGCACAATCAACTAAAATTTACATTTATAGTTGATATCCACCATAAATGTAAATCAAATTAATTTATTTATAGCTCATATTTACGTGAATAAAATTATATTAAATAAAATTGTATTTGCTTATAACACCTACCTATAGAAATTTATAATCAATATATAAGACGTTTATTAGTAGTACATTCATTATAATGAATAATGAATCTCAAGTATAAGTGTAATAAAATTTAAATAATAAATAAATTTTAAAAATTAAAATAAAAAATATATAATGAAATAAAAAAATTTTATTATTCTTTGAAATCATGCTAATAATTATTTGTAATTATTCACCACACATACACTAGTGATTCATCATAAAAGATAAAATGAATAAAAATTATTTAAAAAACTAGAAAATTACTATTAAACATAAAATATCAAATCATTGGTAATATTT
>CAOJBK010410658.1:0-11254 GCA_948294925.1 Codiaeum variegatum | reverse complement strand
CATAAAGTGGCAACTCCTTGTCATCTACAAACTTCGGGACAAGTTGAGCCTCGAACAAACAATTGAATGGAATTCTTAAGAAAATGGTAAAATGGTCGAGGAAAGATTGGTCAAATTGAGTTAATGAAGCTTTATGGGCCTATAGGACTGCTTTTAAGACCCCAATTGGCATGAGTCCTTTTAGGATAGTATTTGGCAAAGCATGCCATTTACCAGTTGAGCTAGATCACAAGGCTTATTGGGAAATTAAAGCATTGAACTTTGATATGGATAAAGCTAGAACTAAGAGGATGTTGCAACTATCTGAATTAGATGAGCTTTGGAACGAGGCATATGAGAATGTAAGGATTTAAAAAGAAAAGACTAAAGTTCTTCATGATCGAAGACTTCTTCGTAAGCACTTCGAATCAGGTATGAAAGTCTTACTCTTTATTTCCCACGTTAAAATTTTTTCCTGGAAAATTAAAATTATGTTAGAGTGGTCCTTTCGAGGTAATTCATATGTATCCTTTGGAATCATTCAAATTTCTTAGGTAAAAAACTAATGAAAAATTTACTATTAATGGACATCGAGTTAAGCAATATTTTGGTAGTTTGGATGAAATCAAGGAAGTTGAAAGTATTAAGCTTCAAGATCCTTGAATTCATTTGCAATGTCCAGCTAAGACGACATTAAAGAAGAGCTGAGTGGGATACAACCCACTAAATTATTTAGTTTTTAATTTATTTTTATGTTTAAAACCATATTCAAAAAGAGATAATGCACGAGTATGGTTTGAGTTGTGATTTTGCAGGAATTAAGGATTCAAAAAGTGTTAAAATAAGTCTATAAGAGTGTGGTAAGTAATACGTGAATGTTAGAATTTTTTCGAAGAAAAATTTCAAAAACAAAGAAATGTATGGGGCAAGCATAGGCCTTAAAAATGGCTTCTAGCCCCGTGCGGATATCAAATATAAGGTAAGTTTAGAATAGAGACTCGCACAGGTTACTGTACTAAAAATTGATTTTGGGAAAATCAATCTAGAGATTGGCACGGGCTACCAAAAGACCGTGCATAATTAAGCTTGCCCTATTAAATATGTTGATTGATTATAGCCTAGAATTCTATTATATGTAATTGATTATAGCCTAGAATTCTATTATATGTAATATTTCTATATCGATAGGGCATATATCATTGAGATTTTGCGCTTAACTTATGAATTGGATCGATGTTTTACTCGTACTTGATTGTTTTGGATGTATAATGGGTGTAAGAACATTGAGTTTGTGCTTAAATCATGGAATTTCTATAGTGCATACCAAGTGCTCAATATAATGCCATAATTGAGTTTTAAAAGCAATACTTAAGGGTCTTTTTTCATGGAATCTATGCTTAAATTGCATAATTGAGTTGTTTAGAATGAAATTTGGCATTGGCATATTAATGGAATGGAATTCTTCTTTGCTTGATTTAGGCACTAAATTGTGATTATTATGGATTGGTTTTTGGTTGTGTTTTTTTTTTTTTAATTATAGCTGGCTAAAGACAGGAAAGGGAAAGCAATAGCAAAATCAAAAGAGAAAAAGTGATCCCGTAGAGAAGCCAACCAACAACACTGCTTCATCCCCCATGACCGATCAATGATGCTTTCATTATCGCGCATCCAAATATATGATTCTATGACGAGGAAAGCAAGCGACAGTTTCAATTAGTAGCAAACAAGCCATTTCTCCCGCATTGGCTTGTCGATTAGGTGAGTCTAGAGGGAACCCCTCTACATGGAGAGTTGCGACAATTCACCAAGATACCAGGATGGAGAAACTTCTTCAACATCACCATGTTAGCCTATAGGGACCTAACACTGGAGTTTTTCTATACACTAAAATATGAGGGGAGGAAACATAGTGTGTACAAGCCTATTGAGTTCAGCTTGAATGGGAAAACTTATGTCACCACAATTGAGGATTTTTCCAAGCTTTTTGAGTTGTATACATAAAAGGAACTCAACTCTCCGATTTAACGAGAGTCGACTATTAAATAGAGGCACCAATCAAACAAAATAGATTGGTGGAAGAAGTATATGGGAGCCCATTGGAGGTTTATTACCAGCCGAGAGAAAGAAATGGATTATAATGACTTCTATATAAGGGTGTGCATAACCTTCTATCCCATACCATCACAGCTCGTCAAGATAGCATGAGACATATTCAGAGCAACGAATTGCTAATCCTTAGGAATTTGAAGGAAGGTAATTTGATTAATGTGGATTATTTTCTGCTTAAATTTTTTATGAATCAAGCCATAAAGACGGATGGATATTTGGATAGGGGAGCATACGTTTCGCACTTAGCGATAATGTTATATTTTTATTTTGAGCCTTAAGGAGGATTAACTTTGGATGGGAACTCAGTATATATGGATATTGAGAAGGTTTGACAGTTTGATTCTAAATATGGATGACTGGAGCCTCCACCACCACCTCCTTTTATCTATGATCTTGCACTTAAGGTACCACCTTCTAATACTTCCTCTATTCCATCTGTTTCTGCAGGTCCTAGTACATATGTTGGACCAAGTTCTATTATGGGTGAGCCTAATACTTCTATGGATGTTTTTGGTACTGTTGGGTTTAGTTCTACTATTGTTGGGACAAGTTCCACCACTATTGGACCTAGTGTAGAACCTATAGGTCCTAGTATGCTTTCTACTATATGTACAGGTCCTAGTACTTTTGCGGGGCCTAGTACTAGAGCGGATTTCCCACCATATCCACCCTCATTTGTTCAAGGACAAAAAATCAATTACTTTGGTTGGGGCAGTTTTTCGAGTGGGCAATATAGTAATAAAGGGAAACATGATCATAAGTCGATACCTCTTGAGCGTCAAATTTATCAGATAGAGAGCTACGGGTACCCTAGCCACTAAGATCATGAGCCTATTATTAGGTTGTCGTAAAGAATTCAAGATTGTATCGATTAGCTTATGAGTATGAATATGCAGTTTTGGGCATAAAACAACTTTCAGCCACATCGAGACCCTCCAAAATCATATAGAAGATACAAGATTTATTCAGACACCGAGGATGAGGAGAATGATTAATCGTCCGATAGCTCCGATGAGGATGATGATGTGGAGGAGATTCCTTCAGACGATGAGTGATATCATTTACTCTTGACACATTGAACTATGGTTTATTTTTATTTTCTTTTTCTTTTCTATTTGATGGTTTCTTTTATTTTACTATTTCTATTATTTATTTCTTTTTTTGGTACTGTTTTAATACTTTTACTTCTTTTTGTTTCTTTTCTCTTTTTGATAATAATGGGTGGTGTTGATGTAAGTATTTATGGATGATTCTAGAGATATTTTCTTTTACTGATTCGATAAATAGAGATGATTGATAGGCTCAAATTTGGAGCCTCATCTTATATTTTGCTGCAAGGTATTTCGTATGGGCAAGTTTTTCTTTTCCATTTCACTTTCTTTTTTTTTCAATTTTAACACATTGGGGATAATGTGTATCTTAAGTGTGGGGGGCAACTTGAAAAACTTGATAACTTTGATTTATACTTTGATCTCAAGCTGAATTAGTTTTGTCTATGATATGAAAACTTAATAATTTTGATTAAACTGCTGAATTTCTTGGTTGAAATTTTTCGATTTTTACTTATTTATTTAGTTTAATATGTTAATTTTCATGGTAAGTTGTTAGATTCTGAATCTAGAACTTCAAAGTAAAGAGTTATATTAATTTTATAGTGTCATTAAAATTGAAGATTTGTATTAAAAGATTTGAGCTTACAAATTGATTGTAGCAAAACTAAGATTTTTTGGTGAAAAATTTTAAGTAACACTTGGGATTTAACAAGGACTTTTTTATATGACTTACATTTATTGTGAATGCATTGAAAATGTTTTCACTAAAAGAAAGAAAAAAAATAAATAAGGATCTTTGAAAATAAATCCATGTTCCGCTGGTTCTTGTTTTGCACAAAGTTAAACTAATCTAAAGGAAGTAAACTATGAACAGTGCTAGTAGCTGGCTGAAAAAAGTGATGAACTGAGTAACCAAAGATCAACACCACAAAGTGTTTAGCTTTGCATCAAAAGGTTTATGATGGAATCAGTCAAGTCGAGCTCCTTGATGTGATTAAAATAGAAAAAGTAATAAAGTGCATGTACTTAAAGTAATAATTTTACATGATATGTGTCTTATGTTTCAAAAAGATTGAGTTAATTCCTAAAGGATGAACATCATAACTAATATAAATTTTAGTTTTTTTGCATCAAAAGAAGTTTTGCTCATATATTTAGCATAAATTTTAATCATTAATTATGCTATAAAATTAATAGAATTGTTAAAATCTGGTTTTAAGTTCAATGTTTGGATAACTTGTCATAAAAATTTTGATATTGAACTAAATAAGTAATTTGAATGAGAAAGAATGCAACTTAGTTTTTCAAATTTTTGATTTAAGAAAGTTTGGTTTTTCAAGTCATAGGGCATTGTTCTATTTTTTGCTTGAGGATAAGCAAACGCTTAATTGTGGGGGAGTTATTTTGTATGAAATTTTACTTATTTTTCCTTTGCATTTAGGTATATTTTTGCCCATAAATTGAATTTAATGAGCTTGTTAAGTGTATTTTAGAGATATTTAGGAAATAAGGTACAAAATACAGTTATTCGATCAAAAGACAAAGTTCCTTAATGAGTAGAAAAATTAGAGAAGAAAATTTGAGGAAATTTTGAATGCACTGGCCATGCGTACCAACCTTCTAAGTTGTGCCGATCTCTGTACTAAAACAACCTTAGAAGTTAAGAAATTTGATGACTACACAAGCCACACAGATAGTATCATGGGACCGTGCGTTAAGCCATGCTAGTTACTAGATGAAAAGCTTCGAAAGAATCAAATCAAAGTTGAACGCACAGGGTGGAATTCTGACATGCACAGGCTATGCTCATACAATATGGAGCCATGCGTAGGTGATTTCCTAGGAGAAAATTGTTTACAAGACAACTTTTGAATCAGAATTCAAATTGGATTCGTTGTGAGATTTCCAACATCAAAACGACTTCTTTTCTCTATTTAAGCAACATTGTTAATCAAAAGAAGACACATTGCATTCGAAATAACACAATACCATCCTCATCATCAATTTCCATCATCAAAATTGAGAGACTTAGTTTAGGATTTCTATTTTTTTCTATTTTCATTATTTTTCTTTAGTTTTTCATCAATTTAGTTCTTGTTAAAGATTGAAATTGAATTTTCCAAGGAGATTGGGTTTTTCTACTTTTTAATTGAGGTTTATTCTTTACTTAATTGCTTTAATGTTGAGTTTTCTTTGCGCTAAGGGCATTAAGTATGATTTCTCTTAGAATTATTATGAATTTATTGAATTCTAAATCAATCATGAACTAAATTCGTTGTTGTCTAGAGATTGAAGCATGAAATAGTCTTGATATGATTAATTGCTATGAATTTTATTATTAGGTTTAATTGTTTATTGATTGAATTGAATTAATGATTATAAACAATTACTTGATCACTAATTAGTTTAATTAGGGTTTGGATGATGGAGCGAGAGTGGAAGTCTAGACTTGGAATTCTTCAATTAAGATTCTAAAATGAATTGGGTTCATAAGTTTTAGTCTTAAAATCTTTGATTGATGCATGTTTTCTCTAGATTATATCTATGAATGCGATAACTAAAGTAGGGTAAGCTCTAGTTGAATGATTGTATTAAACATTGGATCGTTAAACCTTAGTAATATAATTAATAGTTTAAAATCATAAAGGTTGACTATGGATTGTCAATTTCTCTATACAGTGTTCATATCATTGCATACACATATTCATTACTTACTGGCTTTAATTTCATTGTCTTATTTACTTTTCAATTTCGAATCAAAATCAAATCTTCTTTTACTTTTACATGCAATTTAAGAAAAATTTTGATAAAGCTTAGTAAACCATAATAAAAGGTTTTTGAGGAATATGACCTTGGGTTCTCATCCTGTGCTACGATAGCCTGTAAACTTGCGGTCACTATTTGTTAGTATATTTCTAGGTGAACAGTAGATTGATGCAAAATGGAGTAGAATCCTAAAATAGTAGCCTTCTGGAAATCGTTTTCACCTTGGAAGATGTAGAGAAAATCATGCAATCAGCATAACTAACTTAAAAGACTCTTGGGCGTGGGGCATTCTTAATTGAGTGTGTGTTTAGTTAAAATAAGGTACCACATTGCCTTACAATCCCAAGAGTCATATGACGAAGCTAATGTGCATTATTCCTCTTTTGATAGAAGATTCTATGGTAAGGTTTAGAATTTAAGAATACCTACAAAGATTACAGTTTTTCCATGAAGAATGGCCAACAAAAACCTTAGTATGGGATCAAACCTCAAGATGTGAATGATAAGCCTAAGTCACTTATGTCCTTAGTATTCTGTTATGGAATCAAATAGCACAGCTTTTTTGGTTGTTCAAAGGTAGTTGTAATTTGGCATGATTCACCTCTTAGCCTCTAATCTTCTCAAATTTAGGGTGTATCAGCTAGGGAATGTTGGAAGAACCTTATGGATATGACAAGCAAGTTGGAGAGGATAATGATAAAATTAATTTTGCAGCTTTCATCCTTTGGAGAAATTGGAAAGTATGTACTACTAAAGTTTTTCAAAATGTAGCATGGGATATGTTTATTGTTGTTGAAAAATCAATGGCCAATTTTTAATGAATGGATACAATCTTGTCACAAATAGGAGCAACATTCGAATTTCCAACAATAATCAATCTAGCTCCCATCTCTCTAGTATTGGCTTCCACCACTTGTGGATGTGATTAAATTGAACTATGGTGGTGTAATGGATTCTAAGAAAAATATGAGAGCCATAGAATTATAGGCATAAATTAATTGGGCAATATGATTGGGGTGGATATGAAAACCTTCCCAGGCTTCACAATCCCCTAATTACTTGAAGGTTTAGCCATTTGACATGTATTGTGCCTTGCAAAACAAAGAAGGTATCCAACCATTATAGTGGAAAGTGATTCCCAAATTTGCATTAAAGCTCTTAAAGACAAAGACAACTCTAACAAAGAAATGAAAACTATTTACTATGATATTCTAGTACCGACTCGTCATTTTTGGATTTTTTTTTTTTACTTCAGTCATTGTAATAGAAAATTAAATTAGGTAGCTCATATGGTAGCTAGAAAAGTTAAATTTCATTCTTCTAAGTGGAATGAGTCCCATTATTTATGTTAGTGGCTAAATAGCCTTTTGTATTCTCATAGGTTGTAAATTTGTTTCATAACAATAAATCTTTATCTTTGATTAAAAAAATAAAGAAAGGAAATATGATTTGGGAATGAAATGTAGTTTTGAGAGGAAATATAATAAGAGGAAAATATAATTTTGGTGAGACATGTAAAATAATAAGTGGGAAGAATATTTTAGGAGGGAATGAACTATATATATATATATAGCATTACTGACGCAAAAATTGCGTCAGTAATTGACGTCAGTAAAACTCAGTTTTTTGTAGTGTTATAAAAGTAATTGACAATCAAAATTTAACATCAAAAAATGAATTAGACTGTTGTTTCAAAATGAATGGAGTAGATTTTGAACAATTAATCTTTATTGTTTGTTATGTTTGGTTTTACATAAAAAGAGTCTATTACTTATAAAAGTGAATGACTTTTTGAATATTTATTTAGTTAAATAGAGTTTATAAAAATTATAGTGGAAAACCACTTGACTTTTATAAAATTTTTAAAAATTATTTAAAATCATTATTTAATCTAGAGTATACCCTAACATCTTAACCCATTATTTGGATTAAAAGAAAATAAGGAGGGAAAGAAAATTGTGAAGGAACATAAGGGGAGAATCACTTTTTTTTCCTTGTTTGGATAAGAAAGGAAAATAAAAGAGGAAAGCAAATAACATAATATTTTCCTCTGGACTCAATCTCTCCAAAACGGAGAGAAAATGGTCACTTGAATGGAAAAGTTAACTATTCAATTTATAATTACAATATTACCACTTCAATTTCTATTATCGTTTTTCACATCACAAAATTTTTTTCCTTGAATTTGACATCACAACTTATTTTGAAACAAATTCAAAAATCTATACTATTTCAATCTCACCTCTTTTGGACCTAAAAAAAATTACCTGTTAACATATTTGTTAGATTTATTCTTTTTACTGCTCGGCTTCTTTTTCAATGTTCTTTTTTATTTTATTTTTTTCGAGACCTCCGTCATTCTCTTATGATTTTTTTTTCAAAATTAATATCAGCTAATGCTAACTTTAACTTTTTATTTGATGCCTCTGTTGGATTAAAAAAAAGTAGTAAATGTGATGGTCATATATGGAAAGAACACAATATATATATAATAGATTATTTTTTTGAGGAAAGATTAATTATAAATTATATAAAAGATTTTATTTCATTTATATTTTCATATAATATTATATAAGAGTATTATATAAAGGGTAAATGGTAATTATATAATATAATAATTTTTTTTTCTTATCCAAATAAAAAATATATATTTATTTTCTTTATTTTCCCATCTTATTTTCCTCCTATCCAAACATAAAGAGAGAAAATATAAAAAGGAATATAAATTTTATTTTCCCTTCTTATTTTCTTTCCTCCCTATTCCTTCTATCCAAACAAAGGGTAAATCTTTAAAAGTCTTTTAATCAAATACACCTATATTATTAAGCTAGAACAAATAAATGGAAACTTTGGGTTAGAACAGCTTTTGCTTTTATAAGTTTTGCTTAAGGTTTTGGCTGATCCATCAATATGAAATCGTAGACTTAAATCGGGTCCAAATAAGACTCAAAATAGACTCGAAATCATGAAAATACTAAAATTGGGTCAAATCGAACCGATCTGAACCGACCCAAATCGAATTGAATTAGACCCGATTAGACAACGGGGTAGCTTTGTGCATGCCCAAAGCCCTCTCGCACGTGTCGAACCCTCCGCGCATGAGTTAAGCCCCCTTGTGCATGTGCCAAGCCTTCCGAGCATGGCCGAGCCTTCCAAGCACACGCCAGGCCTCTCACTTGGCCATGACCTTTTCTTGGAGACTAAGCCAAATTTTCTCTATAAATGGAACTCTCCAGTCACATTTTCAAAACAACTTTTGGATCTGTTGTTCTATCAAATTTTACACTCAAACTTCTAATAACCCGAACCTCTGCCGAAATACTTACTCAAAATCATTTCCAAACACTTCAAACATATTATTCCAGCACGATTTTGAATCATTTTTCATTTTAGAATGAGTTTCTATTATGGAAATCAATTTCCTTTTTATTATGCTTTTATTATTTGACGTTTGTTTTGTGTTCGATGTGGAGTCCCGTTCCAATTTCATTAAGTCATCCGATCCTCCTATTCCGAAGCAGCAAAAAGCAAAGGTGAAATTCGAAACTGCTGTGTTTTTTATTTTATTTTCATTTTTCTTTCTAAATCCTGAATATGACTAGGATTATCACCTAAACTTGACTTTTTCTTTAATCAAAATTTGAATTGATTAAACACCTATCGGTTAATATTTTTCACAAATAAAAACAATTAACTTTTGAACAAAAACCCCCAATTTCAACCAAAAACCCCTAACCCTTCGTGAGAAGTGAGAACGACGTGGATTCACATTCCATGGGATACGTCGATAAGCCAGTTCAAGGCTTCAACTCTGCTTATCTCTTTTTTTTCGTTCCTTTTATTATTTCTTTTGCTTTTAATTATCTTGTTTATATTTTCTGTTTTATTCTAGGTCTATATCTATTTATTTCATGTTATTATTATTATCATATGTTTCTATGGAAAATGGTGATTCCTTCTTAACACAACAATATTAGAGATGTATACCTTAGCTTGTACATTGTATATGTTTGTAATCATAATCCCATAATGGCTATTTAATATATATATTTCATTTAATGAATTATTCATTTTAGTGTTAAAAGTATATATGTTCCATAAGTCTTATGTAATATAATCTAATCATAAAGAGTTTGAGAATATGAGTGATAGATTCTCTTTGCCATAGGCTTTAAAGTATGTTCATGGTCAGAGGATTATTGCTTGAAATGTCATTAATCCGTAAGACCAACACCTTTGTTGTCATTCATAATAAATATGAGAAACTTATTGGTATAGAGGTAATGAATCGCATACTACATAAATGTGATGTCATGACAACATATGGACATACTCATGTGATGAGTAAGTTGAACAGTGATGCTAGATGATAGATACATGGGTTTTATCCGCTAGTCAGTATCTCATCGTCTAGATCATAACTGTGCATATAATCCTCAAACTTGAGGTGACATGTAATCTAGTGTATTAATGGCTATAGTTTGTTACTTATTACATACTGATGCTTTACAAGTATTGGAATAAGGCATGTAGTTGCCATAATTAGTGATATGTTGAGATAAGTGTTTAACCAAGAAATGATTCATTAACTTGGGTAACCAAGGAAGGAATCCTATGACTTCTGTTTATTCTTGATATGCAAATCCCTGGCAAGGATGGATAAGATTCACTAGAAAGAGTTTCTAGTAGGAACTGCTTTATCGAGAACTAACATTGGATAAAGGTCATATGATATGGAATATAGGGTTTGACTAGTCCATGACCCTAACTAAGATCAGGAATCCATAATGAAAGGAATTTAGAGTGCGTGGTAATTATGATCGAGAGGTCTATACAATGTTAAGGATATGATCAGTGACATTCATTTCTAATTGGATAGTCATGATATGTTATGCTAGATGTCACTCACGACTAATGGGACTAAGTGTGTAATTAGGTTAACACACTTGGTGGAAAGAAAAGAGTTTTCTTTATCCCATTACTAATTAGAACATGAACCTAGTAAGTCACATACCATTTAGCAAATCCCATTAGATTGTTTGAATCATATTAATGATTAATTAAAGAGTTTAATTAATTATTAATGATGATTGAATTGAACATGTAATTAAATTTGCAAGGATGCTAGCATATCTTGATGTTTAATTCATAAAAGGAAAATTTCAATTATGTCATAGTTTGTATGAGATACAAATAGGCATGACTAATTGAAATGGTTTTGGACAAACAAATAAAATAATTAAGCTCAACATGAGATGTTTGCTTAATCCACATTACATGTGGTTTATTGAGGTTTAAAGGTGATTCCTACTAATTATATTCTTAATCTAGTTGACTAATTGACTAAT
>CAOJBK010410474.1:0-14302 GCA_948294925.1 Codiaeum variegatum | reverse complement strand
AATTATATAAATATAATTTCTTTTTAAGAGAATTCATGTTCCACTTTGATCCTAATATATATATATATTAGGATCAAAGTGGAACATGAATTCTCTTAAAAAGAAATTATATTTATATAATTATATATTATAAAAGTATATTATAAACAATTGAAAATTAGGATTAATTATAAAAAAATAATGAATTATTGTAGAAATTACAAATTTAACACGTACTTGACAATTCAGTATGCGGATTTTCAATTTTTACCAAAATTGACATATAACCGGACTCCCAAATCTTTTCTGCTGATTAGAATTGTTGAAGAAATTTTTCTTTATTTTTTAAAACCTTATATGTTAATTTTTAAATTAATGTCAATAGAAATAATTTTAAAAAAATAAAAAAGTATTGTCACATCAGAATCAATCCTTGGAAAAAAAATGAAATTCCGATCATATGTCAATTTAATTGAAAGTTTATATATTGAATTGTCAAAATTAAAAATTTGCATAAAAATTTTTTTGCTATAATTCATGATTTTTTATAATTAACCCTTGAAAATTATGTTAAATTATAAAATTTGAATAATAACTTTGACTTTAAACCATATAATATAATAAAATGACTTAATATTAGAAAATGATTTATTTTTTAACCTCCAAAATAGTAAAAATTATTTTTTTAATATAATAAAGTGTCAATATATCAATAGATCACAAATTATATAATAAAAGATAATCGATCCTTTAAAACCCGCCATATAAATGAAATGTTACTTGATATGGAGAAAGTGATTTTTTTTTAGGTCATAGAGAAAGTGATTTAAACTCGAGATTTTTTGCTTTAAAAATAATGCTTTTGTATTTGAGGTAGGTTTTAAGTTTATTTGATTTTTATTCTTTGTGTAATATAAGTTACAAATATATATATATATTCAAAATTGATAACTTGATAACTTTTGAAAAAATAGATCATTTTACCGTTAGAGTAGGTTGAAAATATTTGTGTTAATTTTCATAAATTTTTTATATTTTAGTGGAGAAATAAATATATGACGTGACAGCGAAAGATCATTTTTGGCAGTAAAATCCTACTTTAGTTTACATATGCTTTTGCTGATGTGAGGAGTCTGACCACTTTAATGGGTCCCATTTAACCAAAGAAATTTCAATCAAACTGCCACGAGCCATCTCTCTCTGTAAACTTAAAAAAGCCTGTGATAAACCGAAAAAGGATTTACAGACCGAAAGGATCTAAAGCTTCCATGTGCACGTGTGACCCTCACGTGTCATTTTCCATTGCTTTGTTTCTTTTTTACTTCTTCTGTTGCATCTTATTTATGTCAAATTGTCAATAAATTACCTTCTGTTTGTTTACACTATTTCTTTCCTCCTTTTCTCTAGCTGTTGTTTTCGTTTTTTAACAAAAGATGTAAAATAAACTAAAATGATACTGTGAATTATTCAACATGCTATTATCTTTTTGAACAATCCTCATCAAAATAGTGATAATTCTACATTATATGAGAGACTTGGGCATAATAGCAAACAAAAATATTTAGCAAGTCAGCTCACAAGCCCGATTTCTTCTAAGAATAACAATTATTTTTACCATATGAGTTATTTGGCATTCTAAAAATAACATTATTTTTAATAACTCATAAGTTTTTATTTTTCATATGTTAAGATGGATTTGTGATCTTATCAAAGAAGTAGATCACTTAAAAAAAGATACAATGTTAGGTAATATGGATGAACTTGTATTGTTTTCAGAGCTCAAAATTAAAAGGATATTCAGAAAAGTCCCTCTTAGGAGCTGTTTCGTTGAGGCGTTTGGGATGGATTGGAATGGATTCCATTCCATTCTCGTATTTGGCTGGTCACTTTTGGAAATGTGATATGATGCATGGGGTTTCAAACTCCCCCTAATACCCGAGAATCTCATTCTTCCCTTATATCTTGAGATTCAAAGTCCATACTCTCTAGTTATAAACCCTAAAAAGGAGAGAGACCGTGACTTTTACCAGCGGAGCAACTCTGGCGAGGCCATCACCGATGACAATTCATCGCTCTTCTTCTCCGGCAGGTGCATGCTCTTTCTCTCTCTCCCTCTCTTTCTTTGTTTCTCTTACTCAACTTGTTCAAATATGCTTCTCTCTCTTTCAGAAACTTTGCTCACTCAACCACACAAATCCGGCGAGGCGTCACCGACGACAATTCATTGCTCTTTTTCTCTGGGAGGTGCATGCTCTGTGTGTGTGTGTGTGTTTCTCTCACTTTCCTTTCTCAAATCTCATTCTCTCTCTTTTAGAAACCTTGCTCACTCAACTACACAAATCACACTTCTCTCATTTCATCTCTGTCACCCAATCTCAAGTAACATCTATTCTTTTTTTTTGTTTGTGTGATTTTCTTCTCCTGAAACCGAAATTGTGCTTGAAGCTCTCTATTTTAGTTCAGCTCTGTTGTTATTTTAGGCTTTAATCTACTAGGTCTTGGCTACATTTGGAGAAGCATCATGGCTATGCTCCCTGTTTTCAGGCAAGGTTTGATGTGGAGAATAGGCAATGGTCGTTCAGTTTCTTTTTGGGAGGATAAATGGTTGCCAGAGCCAACTTTATTTCAACCTATTACTCCTAGGCTGACAACTACATCAGTCACCAAGGTTTCTGATTTAATTGTGAATCAATGTTGGCATGAGAGTGAAATTAAAGAGATCTTTGTTGAAAGGGGTGCTAATATGATATTGGGAATTCCTTTTCCTAGAACTGTAAAAGAAGATGTTCGTCGTTGGTTTTATATAAATTCGGGGCACATATATAGTAAAATCAGGCTACTGGTTGGCTATGAGCATTTTCGCAAAATTATGCTAGCTCATCCAGTACATTGACATCAATGTGGAAGAATTTGTGGAAGTTGTAGTCACCTGAAAGGCATAAGCTACTGTTGGGGCATCTTTGACACAGTTTTTTTCCTACCAAGTGTAATCTCTCAAAGAAGGGGATTGTGCTTCCTGTCCAGTGTCCATTTTGCAGTCTGGAAATAGAAACTGAAGTCCATGCATTCTTGCAATGTCAGTATGCTATTCAGTGTTGGGCTATTCTTAATTTTGATGTTTTTCAATTTCATGAATGGAGGAGTATAAAGGACTAGGTTGCTGAATTATTCAAGACAATGTCTCTCAACCAAATAGAAGTGGTAGCAACGGTTCTAGAAGTAATTTGGTGGAGCAGAAACAAATGAGTGTGGGATGATACAATGTTGATGCCTAATGTAGCAGCTTCTCAATCCCTTAAAGCTCTTCAAGATTTCAAAGATGCTAATGATTAGTTTTTTTTTTCTCCAAATGCTAGACAATCTCTAAATATCCAGCTCAAAAAATGGAAATCTTCTTCCAATTTCACGTACACTTTATATGTAGATTCTAGTCTTGATTGGTTGAGAAAAAAGGCTGGGGTTGGGGCTATGCTTAGAACGAATTCTGGAGATGTTTTGGCTTAGCTCCTCTGCAAGTCGTAACTGCCCCAATTTTGGTCGAAGCACAGGCTTTAAGAGTTGCAATTAGTGGGCAGTAGTTTACCAGCTCAATGAGATTGAAGTGCATGTGAATTGTCTTGAGCTTGTGTTGAAGATGAAGAGCAGCAACCCAATTCACAACGCCCTTGCTCACACTCTTGCTCAACTGGGTAGATATACTACTGAGTTGTGTGTTTGGGACAATAGTCTCCCTTGTTTTGATATAAATGTTCAAATAAATGATTTAATTTTAATGAGTTAATAAAGCCTGCCTTTTTATCTAAAAAAACTCTATGAGATTTAATTTTTCGTTCCTCATTAGCTTAATTCTATAGTTATTATTAAAGTTTACTTCAACATTATAACTAATTAATTTCAATTTATAAAACAAGTATTTCTTGTAAATCTGTAAAATAAATTATGATTGACTCTTTAATTAACATGTAAAATTAGTACTATCTTTTTATACATTTTATTAGGATGGTCCATAAATCCATATGTCTAACACTTGATCTAGGAAAATATTGGGCTAGGACATAAGTTTGTGCACTCCATCAACATCCAAGTTGAGTGAAACTCGGCTTTTTTTTCCTCTGAAAAGCATTGCTTACACAGTATCCAACTATGAATCATAGATTCCCATTATAAAGCTCTCTTTTACTATTTCTGGAAATATTTGGATACAAGTAGATTACGACCACAAGAAAGTTAATATTCCAAATGATACTTTAACAATTAAAATTTGAATTTTTTTATAAAAAAGAAATTGAGTACTGAAAAGATATTGGTGAGAAAGTGAGAATTACTTCTCTTTTTAATTATTAAAATTATGTACAAACAAAAGTAATTAAATAATGAAGCATGCCACTTGCATAAATTTTAAAATAATAATAATATTATTGTTATTATTATCTATACCACCTACTAACGCAGAAGTCACTAAATTTTTTTCCCAACTCAGTTTTCCTCCAAAAAAAAAATTCTCCCAATAAATTTTTATTCTCTTAATAAATATTTAATATTTTATTATTACTACATAATTAATTTCACTTAATATTTAACAATAAAAATTAATAAACAAATATGGTATTACACATAATTGATTCTAATTATTTGAATAATTAATTTTATTTCATAATATAATAATATTTAATAGTAAAAATTATAAATAAATATGATAAAAAGAATAATTCTCTAAATCTTATATCACCTCATATAAATTTTAATTTTAAAATTATATTTCAAGAAAACAAAAAAAAAGAAAATTTTTTTTAAGTAAAAAAAAGATATGGTAATATTTAATAATAAAAATTGATAAACAAATATTATAAAAGTAAACTATCTATAATTCTATAAATTTAGTAAAGCAAAAGTTACTAAATGAAAATTTTACTATTCAATTTCTCATAAAAATTTCGTCGAAACTCATTCTTATTATTTATATTTCTTCTTCTTCTTCTTCATTATTATTATTATTATTATTATTTTATCATTAAATACATAATTGATTCTCATTTAATGGTTACATTTTTATAATAATTTAAATATAAAATTAATTCTATTTTAAATATTTATTTATTTTCAAGATTGAATATTATCAGCAATTTAAATATAAAATTGATTCTTATTTCAATATTTACGTATTCTCATTATTCTCAAGATTTTCAATTTTCATTTACTCTTATCTAAAAATTTTTGAAAAGTTTTCAAAATTAAAATTTGAAATTAATTAAAAGTTTTATATTGAATATCAGTCAATGGGATTTTTAAAATCAATACATAATTGATTTTAAAATATATACTAAATAATTAATAGCATAATTTTTTGAAAATTTTTATATATTAATTTGTTTAAATAGGTTTAAAGAATTTTTAAAATTAAAATTTAAAATGATTGAAAGATTCATATTGAGGAAGTGATATTTTCAAATATAAATATGGATTCCTCTTATAAATTTTCTATTATAAGTTTTTATATCTAATATAATTTATCCTATTTTTATAAAATAAATATTATATTATAATAAAAATATTACGATATTGTGGGATGGTAACCTCGCAATAGACGAACGAGAAAAATTGATTCAATGACGGATAAGTTGTGTAACTTAAAATCTTAATGCAATTAGTAAGTGTATTGCGTGTATTACTTTATTAGAATAAGTTGTGTATTTGGAGTCCTAATTTACTAAGTGTTTGACTATTCTTGTCAATAGTCCAACTTTGTTGTTGAAATCTTTTAGATAACCATCATCTTTTGTAATTGTGCAATGAGTATTTTTGGTAATTTGTAATAATATTGATTCATATCTCTCTTGTCCTCATCATGATATCAGAGTTTTAAAATGTTTAATAACTCAACTTAACTATGAGAGATATTTATAGGAGATATTATTCGACCACAACTACAACCACCAATCTTAAATACTACTCTTTCTATTTGTCCTGAGTTGGACAAACTTGTAGTATATAAGACAATCCTTTAAACTTAATCTTCTTGACATGCTTCTTTCTCTTCGTTCTCTGCAGAACAAACTTGTAGCGTGTAGAGCAACCCTTCAAGCTTGATCTTCTTGATCTTTATATATTCTCTTTTTCAGATATTTTCTTCTTTTCATAAATTCTTCAAGGTCTTCATTCAAAATTTCATTTATCAGCGCTATACCATTTCCTTTTTAGGATTGCCTTTTTTATATTTTTCTTTGGAATTTTTTTCTAGGATTGTCTTTCAGCTTTAGGGTCTTCTTTAGAATCTTCTTTGATAAGGTGTTCACGGTTTTCTTAAGGTTCTTCTTCAGTAAGTTCTTTGGGATATTTTTTTATGACCTCTTTAAGACCTTCTTCTATTAACTCTTAAGGATTGTTTTTTTTAGCTTTCCTTCAAAATATTTTTTTGCAAACTATGATTTTTACTTCTTAAAGAGATGTTGAACATTGTCTCAACCACATTCAATTGTGAGGCGGTTCTTCATCAACTCGAATCTCATCCTATAGCGGTTGATGGGTGACAATAAGTTGTCACTTAAAATCATAGTCCAATTAGTAAATGTGTAACATGTATTATTTGACAAGGATAAGGCATATATTTAAAATCTTACTTTACTGAGTATTTATCTGGTTGTGTTCCTAGTCCACCAATGCTGCTGAAATCCCTTATATAAGCGTGATCTTTTGTAATTGTACAGTGAATATTTTTGTTGGTTTGTGAAATATTGTTGGTTCATAAGTTTCTTTTATCCTCATTTGATCGGAGAACATGTAAAGACTATCATTTCTCTCCATATATATGTGAGTTGAGATAAAACTAAGGAATTATTCCCTTTCATTCTCTCCTTTTAGTTTATATTCTCACTATCACATAATGACTCAAGTGTTAACCAATTAAGGTTGGTATGAGTGGTTTCAACACTCTCATCCTTTAAGTAAAGTCAGATATTTGATTCCCTTTCATGTATGGAGTAACTTTGTTAATCATCACTTTACCCTTTAATTGAGCCAACCCGATACAAACGGAGAGTAATCTGGATATGTTTTAAAGATACCTTACACATTTGAAGTCTTTTTTAGGACATTTTATGCAATAACAAAAGATGACTTAAGTGTTAGAATATTTTTTTAAAGACGATATCCACGAAACTTTTGAACTTCTCTTGTTTTTTTTATTTGCATGACTTCAGATCCATTGACTATAAAATCGACGGATTTAGACTTATAATAATAATAATAATAATAATATTATTATTATTATTATTATTATTATTATTATGTATACATGATTTTGGTGTATTTAAAAGGTAGCATTAGTTGATAAGTGAGCTACTCCCTTCATTCTTAAATAAGTGATTATTTTATTTTTTGTGCCAACGTTTCAAAAATCAATTTATAAAAAAAATATTTAAATTATAATATAAAACATATATCAACATGTTTGTCTCAAAAAGTAATTTTATAAGATTACTTTTTTTATAATTTTTTACTTATATATTTAAAAAATAATCAAATGTCAAAGTTTACCATTAATAAGTGTAATAACTATTTATTTCAGAATGGAGATAGTAGAATAATTGAGATAATGTTTGGACCTTAAAATGTCTAGCTAATTAGAGCATTGGAAAAAAGTTACTCAAGCCAAACAATTAACCAAAATACAGTAGTTTAAGACGTTTCATGTTTTAATTAATGCCATTGAATTTATAAGCACAAATTGAGCTTTTTTTTTATAACTCCAATTTTTCCTATACTAAGTGAAGCATCATCATACATAACTTACTGAAAGAGGAAGATGATCAAGACCCTTTGAGAGTGAAGGCGGGTCCCATTAAAATATCATGGAAATTTTGCTAAAATCACAGTCGTTTTGATTTATAGCAAGTGTGTAGCTCTAGTGTAATAATTTAATTTACGTACCCATGAAGGGCAGAGAGCACAAATCATGGGAAGGAAAAAAAAATCGCCAATAATGAAAAATTAATGGTGAAAATAACAATTTTACTTATTGGAAATTGGAATCCTCAGATTTTCTGACATTCTGACATTTCTTTAATTTAACTCACACAAAAATTCATTACCTCAGTTTTAATTTAGCAAATTTTTATTTCATGTGTTATAAGAAAACTGATTTTTACTTGTGTGATGCATGAATATGAGTAATTTGCATGTAATTAAATATTTTATTTTCTAAACTCATTTACTTAATTATTTGTTTAAATTTAAATGAATAAATGTTTTTTTTAACTCAAATAAATAAATGATCTTTTTTAAAAAAATCTTTTTTAGGATGAGTAGTCTTATGTTTAAGTTATATTAAAAAATCAATTTTAATAAATAAAAATTAATTTAATAAAAATAAATTTTAATTAATAAAAATTATTTTTATTAAGTAAATATTAATAAAAATTAATTTAATATAAAAATAATTTAAATTCAATAAAAATGTGGTCAAAATTAGATTTCATCTTTTTATTTTACAACAAAAATATATAGTTTGTGATTTATTAGACCAAACAAATTACTTGTAGAATTAAAATTTATATAAATAAAGATAAATAAAAAGTAAACCTAAAAAATTATTTTGGTAAAGAATTACGTTGAAAGTAAGAAATATACAAAAATAAAAAAGGAATTTCATAATTAAAAGTTACAAGTTGAAAAAGAATAATATTTAAAAAAAAAATTGAAAAAGAATAATAATATAAAGAAAAAAAAAATAAAAAAAAATAAAATTCCAACCTCATCTTTTTAAGCCTTAATAACTCCTCTATTAATACCCCCACTCCTCTTCATCTCATCATCAACGCCAATATCTCTTTCAAAAACCTTAGCCATTTTTCAATATAAATAAAACAAATTTCATTAAAAAAAAACATTATGTGTAATCTTCCAACCACTGCCGTTCCTCCGGCCACCACCGCCACTTCTAAATCAGTGCAAACACATCTTTATTTAGATATTTTAGAGTTGGAAAATCTCAAAACGAATCAACCAGAAATTTCTGATATAATTTCAGAATCAAAATCACTTTTTAAACTCGCTTTACCCATAGCAATAACAGCTCTCATTCTCTACTCTCGTTCAATTCTTTCTATGCTTTTTCTCGGTCGTCTTGGTGATCTTGAACTCGCTGCTGGTTCTTTAGCTATTGCTTTTGCTAATATTACTGGTTATTCTGTTCTTTCTGGTTTAGCTTTAGGCATGGAACCACTTTGTTCTCAAGCTTTTGGTGCTCAACGTCCAAAATTACTTTCAATAACTCTTCATCGGTCTGTTATTTTTCTTCTTTTTTCTTCGATTCCGATTTCGATTTTATGGTTTAATATGTCTAAAATTCTTCTTCTTCTTCATCAAGATCCTGAAATCACACGTCTTGCTCACACTTTTTTAGTCTTTTCTTTGCCTGATCTTTTAACAAACTCTTTCATCCATCCAATCCGCATTTACCTTCGTGCTCAAGCTATCACCCATCCTGTCACTTTAGCATCTCTCATTGGTACTATTTTTCATTTACCTTTTAATCTTTTACTCGTTAATTATTTTAAGCTTGGTGTTTCCGGCGTTGCAGCCGCCGCCGCTGCTTCAAATTTTTTCGTGCTTTTGTTTTTAGTTTGTTACGTTTGGGTTTTTGGTTTACATGAACCGACGTGGACTAAACCAAGCCGTGAATGTTTTACTGGCTGGATGCCACTTATACGGCTTGCGGCTCCAAGTTGTGTTTCTGTTTGTTTAGAATGGTGGTGGTATGAAATCATGATTGTTTTATGTGGGCTTTTATCAAATCCCAAATCAACCGTTGCTTCAATGGGTATTTTAATTCAAACGACGTCGTTGCTTTATGTTTTTCCTAGCTCCCTCAGTTTCGCTGTTTCAACTCGGGTGGGTAATCAACTTGGAGCAAACCGACCCGATAAAGCAAAATTATCCGCTGTGGTAGCCATATTAATTTCAGCCATGATGGGTTTAACAGCATCAACATTCGCAACAGGAGTGAAAGATAGGTGGGGACAAATGTTTACAAAAGATAAAGAAATCCTACGGTTAACATCCGTAGCACTTCCAATCCTAGGGCTATGTGAGCTCGGTAACTGTCCTCAAACCGTAGGATGTGGAGTTTTGAGAGGAAGTGCACGCCCGTCCAGCGCAGCTAATGTGAACCTCAGCGCATTTTACCTAGTAGGCATGCCGGTGGCAATTGGACTTGGATTTTGGCTAAGTGTTGGATTTTGTGGATTTTGGCTTGGGCTATTATCGGCTCAAGTTTGTTGTGCTGGACTTATGTTGTACGTTGTGGGATCTACAAATTGGGATTTTGAAGCTAAAAGAGCACAAATGTTAACGTGCACAAGCTGTGATAATTGGAGATTACACTGTGAAGACGAGAAGGAAAAAGATCAAAAATTAATTTACGTTACAGTTACTTCTCAATGATATTATATAAAAGGCGGACCTCAGTGTCAGAAGGCTCCCACGCTAAGGCAGACTAAGAGGAAGGAGACCCTATGTGTACGTGAATTTCCCTTGGCATTTCTGCCAAGAGACCGTTTCTAAGGCTCGAACCTTGGACCTGAGGACGGAAAGTCAGCGCATCCACCATAAAAAATTTTCCCCTTTATTTTTGTGAATTATTTATTCTATTATAATTAATTAATTAAGATTATTTTTTTTTCTAAGTTGAAAGAGAACTTTTGTACTTCAAATCTGTATTTAGATATTGATATCGCTCAGTCTTGGTCTGATTCGGCTGCAACAACACGCTAACATCAATCAAGATGCATGCATACGCATAAGATACATTAAAGTCAAAAGCGATGTTATAAATTTGAATGCTCAATGTACCCTTTGATGCAGAAGTAATTATTGAACTTAATAATTTAATTAAATGTACTTTTTTGACATGTAAAAATCAAAATTATGTGAGACTAAAATAGTTTCTATTTCATTATAATTTAATGAAATTCCATTTAATGATTAAAGAAAAAATTCAAAAAAATAATAGTACTACTTGGTTTTTACAGTGGCTAATGCATAATGGTAAGACATAAGAAATTATTAGCTTACATTGCAATAGTAATGTACCAAATCAATATAAGAGAAAAATTTTAAATAAAAAATATGTATATTTTTTTTAAAATGAATAAATTAATTATAAAATTTAAAAAATTTTATTTTTTATTTGTTTGGTGTGTGAAATTAATTCACACAAGTTTTTTCAATAGAGAATTGATTCTTGGGAGCATTGTCTCAAAGATTCAGGCATGTTTGGTCTTTTAATTTCTTTACAGGGTTTTGTTAGAGAGACAGAGCGTTTCACATTTGTTATAATTTAACCACAAATCATCATATGACATTTGGCATCCTTTTTCTATCAATTCATTTGTTCTCCAATACATACATTACTTTTGGAGTCTATGTATATTTGGTATTTTCTAAATAGAGTAACTTAGCTTTTGTGAAAAATTAAAATTTTATTTGTATTTTTCAAAATTATATTAGGTATGATAAAAAAATTATTATAAAGTATAAAAATATACTAAGAAAATGATTAATATTTAAATTAATTTTATTTTTTTATTTTTTTTGAAATTTAAACTTGTTTGAAATATTAATTATTTATCATCAAATCAAGCTCTTTAAAAATAAATATAAATTGACATTGAAAGTAACTTTTTTTTTAAAGTACAAATATCTTTTTGCAATTTGTATTGAGTAATATATTAGCCCATCTTTAAGAGTTTATTTGATAGTAAAAACTTGATTTTATATTTTTTTTAGCCGATTCGAATTTTTAGTGCCAATATATACGTTGCGATTTGGGCATACTTTGACGAGTAAAAAATTCACACTAAAATTTAATATTTATATTACTTATTTTTTTACTTTTGATTGGTTTTAATTTTTCCAACTTATAAGTCAGTTGAGTGAAGTAGTTACTCAAACTCTTTAAAATTATTTATTCTTATTTTATTATGTTTTTTTATCTTAAATATATGAAATTTAACTCCAGTCTTTATATATATACATACTTTGAAATTTTTGTATCTTATCTATTTTTTAATAAGAAAAAAGTTTAAATGATATTAAAAAAATTTTAAAAAAATGTTAAAATGGTTAAATTAATTTAATGAATTTAAACATATAAATTTCATGAAAAAAAAATTAGTATATAAAAGAAAAAGAAAATTATAAATTTTTAGGAGATTTTTATAATCATGATTATTTTGCATAAAATTGGTTATACTCTCATTAAGCAAAATTTTTTTGTTAACTAAATAGACTTTTGCTCCAGCTAATGAGGGTAACAGTTTAGCTGAAAATGGAATGCTAAGAGTTAATAAAATGTTTTTTTCTTTCTCATTTTAAGAATCATCCATGGTGGTATAAAGCTTTCAACATCACCTATTATTAGTAATTGAATTGTCTTTATCCTTAAAAAAAATATATAAATGTGGAAATTTTGAATTTCTGACACTTTCACTATGATAGAGAAACACATATATAAATTTTAAAATTTTTTTGTCTCACATGGAAAGAAGAATGAAAAATTGGTAAAGAGTAAATAATATTGTACAATAGGGAAAAAAGAAAAAAAAAGAGATCCCCATATATGAAGTAAAATGAAAGTGTACGTTTTTTCTATGAAATGGATAAAGGCCAGAGTAGCCCACTTGTAGGCCCAACAGTAAAGAAGAAAACAAAGAAAACTTGTATAATAATTAGAGGTGGACATCAGTTCAGTTCGGTTTCACAACAAACCGAACCAAAAATTATTTGAAAAAAAAATTGAACCAATTCAATATACTATATAAATAAAAAATTGAAATAATTGGAAACTACATTTTTAATTTTCAAAAATCAAATGGAACCATTTTATTAAAAAAAATAAGTTTAGTTATGAAAAAAAATTGAATTTTTAAAATAATATATGATTAATAATGAAAATAAAATTTTACTTTTTATTTAATTCAATTAAAATATTATTAAAACTAAACTAAACAATACAATAATTTAAATGTTAAACCAAATTAAATTGGATAATTTATTATTTAATTTTTAGATTTTAACCTAATTAATATTTAAATTCTTGTATTTAACCAAACTTATTGTTTAATTTTCTATTTTTATTTAATCAAACAATGTATTTCTTCAACCTCTAATTTTGTGTCTTACTATTAATTTATTTATAAATGACAAAAAAATTTAATATATATTTATATGAAAAAATAAAATAAAGTGATAAATTTAAAAATTGTGATTGTGTAATTAATTTTTTGTACTCAAAATCTTAAGTTGGTTTAATAAAATAATTTTAATTAGTTATTTTATAATTATATATTTTGCCTTCTTTTAACTTTTTCATAAAACATAATACAAAGGCACAAAATTAGAAATTTAAAAACTAAATTATTTGATAAAATAAAAATAGAAAATCAAATAATGAATTTAGCAAAATAAGATAATTAAAGTGTTAATTAAATTAAAATTTAAAAATTAAATAATAATTTATTTAATTAAATTATTTTAAATTTTTAAATTTTTTTTGGATTTTGTCCAATGTCCACTTTAATAATAATAATAATAATGATATGGAAGAAAGTTAAAAAGAAGAGAAATTTAAAGAGAGGGAAAGAAAAACAGGTCTTGTCAATGTTGCAGAAGGAGCGCACGAGGGGCTCATCAGTCAGCTGGTACAACTTATGATAAGTTGGAAATTTTGAAATGCAGTGAAGTCCACAGAAAATAATTTTGTTGTTTTGTTTATGTACACTTTATTATTATTATTGGAGCACAGCAGAGAGAAATTCATCTCCCTTTTACATGTAAAATCTATTTGCACACAGAAATTCATTTGCATTAATATGCCCAAGTCTTCACTTCTCTGTCTTTTGTGGGTTCCATCCTTTCAAATCCGTCAAAACGTTCTTCTTTTTTAAATATAAATTCATGCTTCCTCTAAAATTTCTCTCTGATAAAAATATATTATACATTCAATATACATATTTTCTAAACAATGTTGAGATTTTATTGATTGATGGGCATTCAATTCAATAATTTGGCAAAAAAAAAATCAATTCAATTTAGTACGTAAATTATTTTGAGGATAAAATTTCCACATGGATTGGAGAAAGAAATATTGAAAAATATAAAACTAAAATAATTTAATCCATTAAGTGAAAATGACTTTATATAAAATTGATTACCTCTAATGCAAGTGAGATATTGTTAGCAGTATATGTCTTAAAGCTTATAATTAGCATGTAAATGTAAATGAAAACTTAACTGATTTTAGTATGTATATTTTAAAAAAAAAAAC
>CAOJBK010410396.1:0-18959 GCA_948294925.1 Codiaeum variegatum | reverse complement strand
ATTTGATTTATTTATTTATATGGGTAGATGATTTTTCTCCCCCTGCTCATTCAGACAATTTGTTTTTTGGCCGAATTTCAAACAATTTTTTTATAGAGCAATTTACTATTTAATCCATAAATTATGGTCAAATTCACTACTTAATTCTCCAACTATGAAAATTAATATGGAAGGTCCCTAAAGTTTGATCAAATTAACTATTTAGTTTCTATGTCTCTTATTTTTTAAGTTTTCGTAAGTTGACCACTTTTACAATAACATATAAGAAGATATGAGTATAATCATATAATAACCGTTGAAAACTGAAGTTGGTAAGACGTCGAACCCAGGCCGGACAAATTTTATTGAAAATTTTTATTTCACGTTTATTTAACATTCTATTAACCTCAGTTTTTAACGATTATTAAATGATTGTACTCATTTTTTCTTGTACATTATTATAAAAGTAGTCAACTTACAAAAAATCTTAAAAATAAGAGACAAAGTGACTAAATAGTTAATTTGGCCAAATTTTAGGAATCTTTCATGTCGGTTTTCGTAATTAGAGGATTAAGTAGTGAATTTGATAATCACCTAAGGACTAAATAGTAATTTACCCTTTTATATTTATAAACTATCCATCTTAATTGATGTAGGATTGGATAGATTTAAAAGCTTTTTTAAAAAAAAAAAAAAAAGAAGGTAAGAGGTAGATTAAAAATTTTAAAAGGATGAGAATTGATCATATTTTAAAAGTAAAATACAGTTTTGCCTTTTGCCATATAGCAAAATCTAAAACATTTTTATTTTATATAATTTTTTTTTTATTTTAGAGAGCTATCTTAAAAAATAGTCTTCAATATACTCTTTATTTTTATATTATAGAATAGAGAGTGAGTTTGACTCTCTATATTTGAAGAGTCAACTTCACTCTCTGCTCTAAATTTCATTTAATACATTTTAATTTTTTAGACTAAATTTATGAAAGCATTTTCTTTTTCTTCCCATTATACTATTATTTTTATATTAATTTTTTTTCACTTTCTTTTTTCACTACACCATTAAAGTTTATTGAAAGAAAAAAATAATTAAAAAATATTAAATTAAAGAATTTATTGGAGTTGAATAAATTATTTCACTCTTTATATTTAAAGAGATTTTAAAATACTCTTTATAATAATGCAAAGGATGCTTTTTATTTTAAATAATAGTATTAGACATGCAATGTCTATGAAATTGGAGGTGAAGTTTGTTTGAAATGCTAAATGTCTACTAATCAATGCATTCGTATTCATGGACTAGGGTAGTAATTACCTATATATTGAAAATTTAAAGCCTTTATTAAGTAGTAATTACCTATATATTGGAAATTTAAAGCCTTTATTAAGTAGTAAATATACGTTAAAGTCTTTATATATAGGGACAAGCAAAGCATCATATTATTTTATTTAAACTATGATGTTTAATGTGAGTGTTTGTTTTGCAGAGTTGGACATAACAACATATGATAAATTCAATTTGTCTATTCATTTTTAAGCATAGATAGTATTAGAAATAAATCATATATTGTCTAGTCTCAACTCCTTATTTTAGTCATTTCAGTTCGGGTAGAACTAACTTGTCCATTTCATATTTATAAATAAATTATTTCATATTATTTTTTATAAATATAATTTTATTTTTTAAAAAATTTATTATATTTTTAATTTTTTATTAATAAATCTTTATATTATCAATAAATATTATTTTATTTTATTTCAAAATTTATTATTTTTATTTTTTATTTAAATTCCAAATAGTTAAATTTTATTTATGAATTATCTCAATAAATATAATTTTATTTTTAAAAAATATTTAATATTTTACTTCTACTTTTTTATTTAGATTCAATCAGTAATAATTTTATTTTGATTTACAATCAATAAAATCAACCATTTAAAAATTTTTATATTTTATTTTTTCATGATAATAAAAAATTTTATTTTAAAATTTGTTTAAATAAATATAATTTGTTGTATTTAAAAATAAGTACAATTTTTTTTAAAAAATTATTACTTCTATCCAATCCAATTCCAATTGCACTAAATGTTAGATAAGATAAATATTTATAATGTTTTATTCAGTCCTGACTTGTGTTGTCCTATCGCTATGCAACCATACACACCCTATAATTTTTTTAATTTACATCTATAATTTTTAGTTATGTTTCTTTCTTTCTTTTTTCTTTTTTTTTTTTATTACTATTTTTCAAACATTCTATCATCTGTCCCACAATGATTATCAATTTAGAACTTTTACGATTTTCAAAATCTATAAGTGTTTGGCTTCCATAATCTCTCAAATAAAATTATTTTAATCTATTTTTAAATCATAATTTAAAAGTTTTACAATATTATTTTTAATCAAAAATTTGAAATTTATTATATTTTTAAAGAAAATTATGATCAAACACTTATAACTTTAACTTTGAAAAAGCCAACTATAACAATTAGGGTAAAACGAAGGGAGTATATATAAGTTTCATATTGTAAATATCTATTTTCTTTTTAAATTTGTACAATTATTTCATGTAGCATTTAATTTATTTTATAAGATTTTCTTAACATTTCAATATTTTTTGTTGGCAAAAAATTATATTTGCATAGGTAGTGGTCAATACACTCCACTTTATATTGGGTACATCATCCACAATCTAATACTCCCTCCATTCTCTAATAAGAGTTCATTAAGAAAGTTGATTTTATTTATAAATAAGTGTCCATTTACAATTTTAATTAAAAAAAGATAATAAAATAACTAAATTACCCTTTTATTTTTCAAGAACAAATTTAATTCAATTACACAATCATGTTTCTATTAGAATTTTAATAGGGACATTTTTGGCAATTTAAGGCAAATTTATTATTATCTTAAATACTATAATTTTTTTTCTTAACAACCTCTTCTTTCATAATGGAGGGAGTGTACATGTAAATGAATGTGGATAGCTATTGTCTTGACATGTATCCTTCATTCATTTATTATCTTTTATTTTTTAATAATAATTATTTTATATAAAAATAATATTACAAGTATTGTTCAAGAAAATAAAAATTAGTAATTGATCTATTTGAGTAAAAAGTTGGAATTAAGTTTCGTATTATTAAAAAGGAAAAAGAACAATGAACAAAAAAAAAAGAGAGAAATGAAATAAGCAAATAAAGTAACAAGAAACCAACTAAACAAATTAAGATCTAAATTTCAATGGAGGCTTCCTAATCTGTACTGACCTTATGAAGGTCGTCGAAACATCAATATCTCTATTCGTCTTCTTGCTCTGAGCATACTCAAAATCTTCTTCTTTTCTAATAGAATAATCCTGCATAAAGTTATCATACAAATAAAGAACAACCAGACAAACATTAAGAGTGCAATGTTGTCCAAGTCATTAAACAACTCTGCCCAATATTTTCTATCCTTTTATCAAGATAGATCATAGCAAAAGGATTTGGTCATGTTGAGATCGATCTTGAACTTAGGTCCCAAAGAACCTGAAAGCCTGTAACACCAAGGATAATTAGAGGAAAAGTAGGGCTCTTCTTCCAAATTCCATTACAATGCTTAAATTAGTGAAAGACATGATGGAAAGATTAAATTAAAAAAATAGTAGAAAATTTATTCCCCTTATATTGAGGTGTATTTATAGTAGTAGAATGGTGGCAGTGTTCTTGTAGGATTTCTATTTAATAGTCTAAATCCTAATAGGATTCACTATGTATATTACCTTAAATAAGAACTTTGTAGTGTTATATTAGGATATGGAGATCTTACCATATCTGGATCAGTTTCAACCAGGTCATGAGCCTTTGAGCCTATGTCAAATCTTCAGAGGCAAACCTGTTATGGGCTTTTGTGGGATGGGGTTTTCAGCCCTAGTATTAACATATGTCCCCCTTAAGTTAGGATAGTCAAATACTCGACACTCAGTTCTTCCTTGAAGGCCAATTTATACCGATCTTCCTATTTCATTCTTCATCTTAGTCGATCCTCACTCTCTCTATTTTTCTCTCTCTTTAATTGACTTCCAAAAAATCAAAGCAATGCACTTTTCATAATTACTCCTGTTCTCAACACATTCAACTGTCTATTCACACTTACCCACCTTCTGTTTGCTCACTATGTGTCCCTTATTTTGCTCTCATATAATCATTACCTTCGAGATTCTTCTTTTCCTCCTTTATAAATAAGTTTTTTCTTAGAAAGTTAAAATCTTTTTCTTCCTTCTTTACTAACACTTCTTTTTAGTGCCTTTTTCATCATTTGAAACCATTCTCTCATATTTCCTTTTGATAAGGGTCCAAAATAATATGAATTTAGAAATTGCCAAAGGTTTAAGCCTAATATAACGAGATTTATTCTTAAAGGGCCCATAGCCCAACAACCAAAGCCTTCACCTTTGGTTCGAAACCAATGTCTCGGCTAGGCACATGCCATGATCCCGAAGCCACACCTCGACACAACCCTCCGAAGGCTTAGAATCAATCAAGGTATGCCAAGTTTCATCTAAGCACTTGAAGATGTCACACTCAACTCATCTAAGCTTGACACGTGGGCCAATCCTAGGCCTCCACATATGTCCAATCAAGACTCTCCTAAATTTATAAATAAAAGACTCCCACTCATTTTTGAGGTAATTAATGCTTGACTATCTTACTTTCCTCTCACTTATAATATTTTCTCTATCACTCACTGACTTAGCTTTGGAGGGTTATAGTGAATACCTTGTCTAGCCCTCTGATCCACTATTCTTTTTGTATAGGTTACTTTCTTACTATATAAGCTAAAGTGTATACTAGCATACTCTAAGACCTATTCTACTATTGATGAGATCAACCTTTATCTATAAAACTTATAAGTTTCTTATCTTTTGATCTTTCTATTTCATTTTTGTTATTTATCATGCCTAGGTGTTCTACCCCTGTGGTTATGAACAAACTCTTAAGGGTGTTCAAAATTATAAGTCTAAAGAAGTAGAAATTGCTTTTGCACCCATAAACACTAGTAATACTAGTGAGCCCCTCATTGAGGTTAGTGAGGGTAAGAAGCTAAGAAAATGAAGCAATTAAGTGAGATCCCTTATAGAAAAAACCACTAGCATTCTTATTAGCACTAGTCTTGAATACTATATCTCCGAGTCTAACCAAATATGACTACGAAAGCCTAGTTCTTTTACTAACCAAACCTTAGGAGAAAACAAAATACTCATCTACCTAATTGATTTAAAATATAGGGTGAAATTCCCCCTTAACCCTTTAGTTACTGATATGTTATGCCATTACCAGATCCCTTTAAGATAAATCTATCCCAATTCTTGGCTGATCTTATCCTGCCTTCAATTTCTTGCTTGGCATAGGGTTGTAATGGAATTATACCCTTTAGTTGTTGAGAGAGGGTTCAACCATTACTCTTTCTAGTCTTCTTATAAATTAATAGAGATAATATCATCTCTGAAGGACTGGAAAGAATCATTTTCCATTGTTTATAACCCTAAAGGATAGGTAGATCTTCCTCGCCAATGGACCTCTTGCCCCATTACCCATAATAACCCACAAGAATTTGATGAAGATGATAATAAAACCATTACCTACTTTATAAAACTTTCGGCTAAGAAAAAACTATTTCGTGGAGAAGGCATGATTTCTTGTTATTTTTTATACATTATCGGACAAAATTTGTATCCTTCCACAACTTGTGCTTCCAATCCTATAAGATCTCCACATATTGGGTGTACTTCCCTTTTACTTTTCCCTTTTATTGATCTCTAACCCTTTTTGTCTTGTGTTTCAGAAATGGATGCCTTACTAAAGTGTTGTCAAGAGAAGAAGAAACTGTAAAAATCTTCTAATGTTATATTTGTGGAAGTTCCTCCTCTCCTTACAGACTTCAACTTCAACCTCGATCTGAAACATGTTGAAGGTAGATCTCTTATCTGATTTTAGAAAGCTTTAGGAAAAAGACAAATGCCTAGTATTGGTTATTGTGAGTTGGTCAAAAGAGCTCAATCGGCTACTGAAAAACTAACTTTAAAGTGAATTTCTAATATTCCAGATCTTATGAAAAGTAAATTTGGCAAGGATGCCTCAACACGAAATCCTGTTAGAGCATTAAAAGTTATGAAGGCCATCCAACTTACCATTAATGCTCGACAGTACGATCAAATGATCACTAGTGAGATTTAGGGCCATATATTTAGTATGGAGGCTGAGGTAACCAAACTCTTATTCGATCCCCTATTCATTTTATGCATGTTATTTTTACTAACTCTAAAATTTTGCTAGATTACTCTGGATATTAGTAGACTAGAAGCTCGGTATCATGACCAAGAAGTTAAATTGAGAGAACAACTTGACAAGTAGAAGGCATATGCTGATAAAAAAAGGAAGAAGAAAGGATCTTTAAATTTAAGGCCATGAACCAAAGTGCCTTAAATGACAAGAAGAAAAGATATGCCACTGAGAAGGCCACTTGGACTAATAAGAAGGCCAAACTGGTCCAGAATATGCATGAGTTAAATGAAAAAAATGAGAAGGAGAACTAAGCTTGATAAAGACTAGATGAAGTAGTTAGTCGAGCTAAGTAGGCTTTCACACTCGAAAGCCAATACCACCTCGAAGATCTTGATTCTATCAAGGACGACATTGATGCTTTTCTCAAGAAGATGCACTAATATATAAAAGAAAAGTCTTCTAAAATCAATGTGGATTTCATACAAGATTTAGAGCCCAATCCTCCTGTTGAAAATCCCATCCGTCCTCCCACCTATTGAAAGCTCGGCTGACTAATCCACTGAAGATCCTGTTGGTACGATCTCTCTAGAAGAGTTGGGCCTAGTTATTTAAGACTATCTCTCTCTCTTTTTTTGTGAAAAAGGGGTACTTTGCGAGTGGACCTAAGCTCCCCTTTTATATATGACTTTTTTAATTAATGAAGTTATTCATCGAACATTTATCTTTATTTTTTAGAATAACTTCCTTTAGTTTTTTCTTTGTTTTTATTGTCTTTCTTGCTTGCTTTTTTCATATTTTAGATGATCATCTAAGCTTCCTCTTGTTGTGATAGGTAGGGCATATCTATTCAAAGATAGAATATAAATTTAAGCTTAAAATGTAAGAGTGGAGATGTTACTTTATCGATCTTCTTTAAGTAATCTTTCACTTATAAAGATGGTTGAATTGATTTGTCAGTTATGAATATTTTGTTCTTTTTATCGATCTCTAAATAGCATATGGGATCTTAAACCTCCTTAAAGGTGGGCCTACCCTATGGTGATCTTTCTAACATAGGGAATCTTGGATCTCCTTAAGGTAGACCTAACTCATGACGATCTTTCTGACATAGAGAATCTTAGACCTCCTTAAAGGTGGGCCTATCCTATGGTGATTTCTCTAACATGGGAAATCTTAGGTCTCCTTATAGGAAAACTTATCTTGTGGTGATCTCTTCGACACAGGGAATCTTGGGCCTCTTTGAAGGTGGGCCTATCTCGTGGTGATCTCTCTGACATAGGGAATCTTGGATCTCCTTAATGGTGGACCTATCCTATGGTGATCTCTAACATAGAAAATCTTGGGTCTCCTTAAAGGTTGGCCTATCCCATGGCAAGCTCCCTATTAGACATAGTGATGAAGAATCGGTACACACTTTGCCAAATATCAATAGTTTTATTGATATAACAAAAGCTTTATTACAAATTCTTGTCAGTATGAAGCCAAACTATAAAAATATTAAATCCACTAGGAAATTTAAACATTTAATAAATCCTAATATAAACTACTGATAGAAGATTCGAAGATTATCTGAATGCCATGTCATTGAAAGAGCTCTGCCTACTATATCTTCTAGTTTGTAAGCTCCCATTCCAATCACTCTAGCAATTCTATGCATGCCTTCCTAGTTTGGCTCCATCTTTCCAACTCCTACACTCCCTTTAGTTATTTATGCCTTTCTCAACACTAGATCACTTTCCCTGAAATAATCTATTTTTCACTTTTCGATAATAATATCTAGCGATCTTTTGTTTATATGTTGCGACTCATTGACTTAGTTCCTCCTTTCTTTCAGTAGATTTATATTAAGTTGGAGTTTTGAGATATAAATTTATCTCAGTAGCATGCTCAACTTTGTAACTGGGAAGTCTAATCTCAACTAAAATGAGTTCTTCTGATCCATATGTCAGAGAAAAATGTGTCTCTCCAGTTAGTAACTTCATAGTACATTGTTCAACCCTTCTGTCCATACTTCCTTACAATTATCCAACCTCTTATTTAATCCTTACAATATGATCTTATTTAAGACTTCTATTTGTCCAGTTTTCTAAGGATGTGATACTAATGTGAATCTCAAATCAATCTTTAAGTTGGACCATCGTCTCCTAAAGTCTCTACAATCAAAATGCTTTACATTATCTATTATGACTACCTACAGAATTTCAAACCTATAGACTATCTGTTTCCACATAATATTTATTATAGTTCACTGGGTAATCTTTGCTATTATTTAGTCCATTTAGTGAAATGATCCACTACTAATGTAAAAAATCTATATGCCAAATAGCAAGTATAAAAGGTCAAAGTAAATTGATTCCTCAAACCTGGAAAGGCTAATTTGATCCAGTTAGAGTCAGTTCAGAAGATGGTTGTCTAAAACTTGAGCATGTTCTTGACATCTCTTGCAATTTGTGACTATTTTTGTGGAATATTTATTGATCATAGGCCAATAATATCCTTGAAGGATTGCATTTCCACTTAGATTAGTAGATGCCTCATATGCTCTACAGATCCCATGAAGTAAGACGTATTCTCCATCTTCTTTTGTGACACATCTCAGTCATGGATAGGTTTTTAATCTTCTGTACAAACATCCCTCAACCTATTTATGCTCGGTAGATCTATTAATTACCCTATCTCCTTCTCTCCGATCTTCTGGCAGGTCTGAATTTACTAAGTCCCTTCGTATGGGTTCCATCCAACTTTCCTTTAGTACTATTATAAGGATCTCATTCTCTTTGGTAAAGGGTTTAGACACCTTCTCTACCCAAACTGTTCCTTGTCCCTTGGGATTGCCTATCGTTATTGCTTTGGCGATCTAATCTTCTCAGTTGTTATCATTCCTAGAAACTAGTTTGACCACCCAATTTTTTCCCATTGACTCCATCTTTTTGAGGATCTTCTGGCATGATTTCATATACTTTATTAGCTTTTCTTTTATAGTTACGAATGATCTATGATGGTGGTTAACCATCAACTAAGAGTCGTGAATATATATAACCCTCCCATCCTGATCTCTTATGCCAAAGTGAATCCTGGTAGGATAGCCTCATATTCTACTCCATTATTGACTTAGAAGTTTAATATTATTCCATATTCAATCACAAGTTTATTTGGATCTCTAAGAATGATCCTCATATCTATTCCATCATTGCATCAGGCCTCGTCTACATACAGTTCCCATCAATGAGCTTCCTTGGGAGGAAGGTCCTTAGGTTGCAGTGTTAGCTCATCCAAGAATTTTGTTAACACTTGAGCCTTTAGAGCTCTTCTCACCTATATTTGACCATACATCTACTGATCTTTATTGCCCATTCTTCTACTCTTCCTGATGTCTCAAGTCTTTATAATATATTTTTAATGGGAGATTTGTTTGCATTATGACCTAGTGCGACTCAAAGTAATGTCTCAGGTTCTATGTTGCCATTAAGAGAGATAGTGCATGTTTTTCTAATAATGAATACTGAGTCTCTATTTCCTATAAAATTTTACTAACATAATAAATAGGGTGTTGCTCTCTAGATTCTTCTATCACCAGTACTTTTACTAGAGAATCAAATGTTTTGGAGAGGTATAAGTAGAGGTTCCCACTTAGGACTGGCCTATTCAACAATGGTGGGAAGGTCAAGAGCCTTTTCATCTCATTAAAGACTTGTTGGCTTTCTTTTATCCAATTGAACTTTAAAGGCCTTGATTGCTTTGAAGAGTGAGATGCATCTTTTTACTAAACATTATGAATTTCCCTAAAGTTGTTATTCTCCCATTTAGTATCTAGACTTCTCTTTTATTCTTGGGAGGATCCATCTTTAGGGTCACCTCTATCTTGTTTGGGTTCGCCTCTATCCCTTTTTATGATACCATATACCCTAAGAATTTTCCTATTAGAATGCCAAAGACACACTTCTCTAGGATTTATTTTAGTTTGTATTTTTTATGTATTTAAGATGGATTTGATGTCTTTTGGATGCTCTTGGTGATCATATCATCCACATATACTTCTACCGTCACGCCCCGTTTTTTGAGCCATGATGGTCCTAGGGCACGAGTAGCCATAAGGGCACCAAAAACTTATAAAACCCAATATATAACTATAAAAACTCTAAACTTAACAAATAAATATTATTCAACTAATAACATGATTCCAGGACCACTAGTTTTTTTTTATTACAATAAACTGTCAGTCTTCAATTATTTCATGGAGCCTCTAGATTACTAATGGATCCACACCGCTTATCTCGTTAACCTGAAATGTTACATAAAAGGAAAACAAATGAGATCTAACATCTCAGTGAGTATAGAAAAATAAGAAAGTAATATAGTTTGGTATTAGTGGCTTTTCAACGATTTAAAATCAATATCATAAAATAATTGTAGGTTACAACAAATCAATTGTGCTTGAAGAAATGGCACCAAGTAGAATATATAGATAGAACATGTCAAATATAAACTGTCGACCACTATGGGTGGAATACAGATGCCATCCTCATAGAGTCATAATTTTTTGGTCATATTGTGCAGTATAACTGTCAAGGGAATAATGTCACCTCGTAATGTATACCTCATCAAGTACACCCAGAGTAATAGTCCTCTCTAGATAGGAGACTGATATATTTGATAGTATCAGTTCAGTCACTGGTGCATATGATATGATAGTGTAACCCTTATCAGTACAATATGATGATCCCCTCATCAGTAGGGGTGTTATGTCAGGTAGACAGTCAATGGCTAGGTTCTTAGTTCGATAGGATAATAATAATAATAATAATAATAATAATAATAATAATAATAATAATAATAATAATAACAACATATCAGACCCAAATGGTCTTCTCAAACAACAATCAGAATAAATTTTCATTGACAATAATAATAAATAAAAGAAACTGCAACATTTCAAAAAGAAATATGGGCTTTCGGTTCAATATTAATCAAAAGGGGCATAATAATTTCAATAAAAATTTCTTTAATAAAATAAGCTAGTATATTCACCTAGTCTCTAAGCTAAGTTTTCCAATCCAAATCTCCAAGTCAACGAATATTGACTTTAGCTCTATATTCAAACAATTACAATTTAGTCTCAAACTCACTCAATTACTAGCTAGAATAATTAAGACTATCCACATTATAGGTAGGCCAAAAGAATTTTCAGAATTTCAAATTATAATATTATTTATTCAAATTTCAACTTATTTTTCTATTAGCTCTTGAGATTTTGGCAAAATTCTGACAGAATCACCTATTTTTTTAGAACTAAATCTACTGTGACAAATCAGATAAAATACTTTTATATACTCAATTTTATAATAAATTTAATTTTAAATGACCCTCATGGATGCTCAAATATCATGAATAATTAAATATTTAATTTTAAAATCCATCACAAATACGCCAATTTGAATTATATAATTTATTTAATTAGTTTACTTTTCAAGATTATATTTTATTTAACTATATTAACACTTAATCAAGCTAAAACAATAAGAATATAGAATTAATATTTCTATAATATAATTTTTAATTTTTAAAAAAATATATTTCTATTAGTAAAAATTTTAATATTCAAATTACTAATTTAATAACTAATTCAAATGATTATACATATTAAATTTTGATTAACAATCACTTAAAACGTGATAATAATTCATTAATTATCGATTATTCGCCGATGCTGGTTTTCGACAAAAATGGTGTTAACGGACTCGTAATAGGGTAATCAACATAAATTTAAATTTTTTGAAATTTTTCTATAATATTTTGAGAGAAAATCATATTGATAATTAAGTTAGAAAATTTCTAAATTTGAAATTTTGATATTTTATAACAATCTTCATAATTTATAAAATTTTATTTTTATAAAAGTTCATAAAATAAAGAGTGTAATGATACTAATTTTAATCGAAATAGAGATCGTAATTGCTTGAAATAATTTATTGAAGTTTAATTTTCTACCTCAACTTTCGTTGTTTGATATTATGGCCTTGCTCTCTTTTAATTGCAGACTCTTATCTTTTCTCCTTTGTTTCTGCGATTTTTTTTTTAACTGTCAACTTTGGCTAGAAGAAAAATATATTGACAATTAAACAAATGAGAAGTGGATAATATTTTTGAAGTTTACCCGTTAGTTTTTTTTTTCATTCCTTTTTAGGCCCTGCGAAACTTCTGCTTCCTTCTATATCTTTCTCTTCTTTTTTTTTTTTTTTTTTTAAATTTCATACATATGTATTGTATAACAAATGATCATATGTGTTCAAGCCAAGAAAAACTTGGCTCATAGTGCTCATTAGAGTAGCACGTTTTTTTCTTTTGACTGAGCACAAAAAAAACTTATGTATAATTACTCAAAAATCAAATCTTACTTAACATATAATATACTTATATTTAAACACATAATAAAATACAAACTCTTACCAAATTTAAATAAAATGTAAGATTTAGATATTATTTACTACTAGAAAAAGTATAATATATTTATTTATAATATAATTTTTTAAATATAATTTTATTAAATTAAATTTTAAATCATTTAACTTTTGTGTATTTAATTTCTCATATCATATTTACTTTCAATCTATTAAAATACTTCCTCGCAACAAGGATAAAATACTTGATAAACATATTATATTTCTCAAATACTAATAAAATCAAAATAAAATAATTTAAAATTTTAATATTCAAATTTTCATTTCTACTAAAATAAGAAATAATATTAAATATAATTTCACTTAAAATTATTTAATACAAAAATGGGATCATCATTTTCCACTTAAAAAAAAATCTTAGCATCTCAAGTAAATGAACAAAAACTTTTTTTAAATGGCATGAAATTAGGTATTTCAATACAAAATAAATATTTATAGAATATTAATATATCAATTTTAAAATCTTGAGATATTAATTTTCTTGCTAAATTGTTTAATATTCCTATTACTAAATCAGGATATTACATTAACATTCTTCTTGGTGTAATCTTTCAATATTATATCAATCAACCTTTAGTATATGGCTCTAGCAATTTTTATCCCAAAAGGCATCATGTCAATGATAAAAGTATTTTTTTTCCTTTCATCTTCACTATGCATATAGATCTGATGATACCCTGATTTGGCGTCCAAAAATGAATACAGCCTATGTTCGACTGTAGAATCTACCAATTGGTCAATACTAGGAAGAGGATAGTTATCCATAGGGCATGCTTGAGATTTGTAAAATCCACACACATTTTGTATGTTCCATTAGACTTTTTGACTTATTGGACTTTTCTAATCATCTTTCCTTGTGACAGCTTTTATATTTCTTCTGCTACGTCGATTTATTTTTTAAACAAATGCTTCCTCTTCTAGATCATTGGCTTAATTGAGAGATCAATACTGAGTTTATGAGTGGTGATGGATCATTCAACCCTAAATAAATCCTTTGTATTCTATGCAAAAATATCAGCCTACTCTTACAAAATGATCATCGCTCCATATTTTATAACTTTATCCATTCCCTTTCCTATCTGGACTGATCTACCTTCTTCTCCGATCTTCACCGCTTCATTATCTTCTTTTTGTTTAGTTTCTTCATGGAGGGGATCCTTTTCCTCTTTTTCCCATTCTATCCTAGTAGTAGAGTATATTCCTTTTAGCATGGGGTAATAAAATTTTCTAGCAGCTTCCTGAGAGCCCTCGATAACTAGCTCTCTACCTCTTATGGGGATCTTTATGGTTTAATATCTTACGCATGTAGATGCACAAGTTTTAAATAAGAAAGGCCTTCTAAATATAACATTATATGCCATTAGGACATCAACCACAATGAACTCTTCATCTAGCTCTTTTAGAAGCTCTCCTTTTGATAACTCTATCTTAAAGATGATTGAGCCTTCTTCTTAGATCGATTTATTTGCCAAGACTTTTCAAGGGTGTCTTGATGGGCTTCATATTCTTTATTATATATCCAAGCTCAAGAATGACTTCCCTTGTTATCAGATTTACAGCATTCCCATTTTGTAATTAGTACTTTACTTATCAAGAAGTTATCAAGTACTACTTCAATTGCTAAAGCATCATTGTGAGGGGTTAGAACTCCTTTCCCATCTTTTTCTGAGAATGTGATTGATCCAAAGGGTAGCAAATTCTAGATTTTTCTCTTGTTTGGAGTAAGTGAATAGACTTCTTTGATAACTCATTTTCTTGCTACAAAATTGTCCCCATCTATTCTTTCTTTAAGATCATATTAATCTCCTTAAGTGGTTCTTGCTTCTATCTTTTATCATTATTTGTGGTCCTTCCTTCTCTATTCTCACATCGCCTATTATTATTCTTCCTTTTATTCTATCCCTTAGAGCTTTTCACAAACTTTATGATACTTAAAACTTCTCTTTTTATGAGCCTTTCAATATGATCTTTCAGTTGCCAGTAATCCTCTATGCCATGGCCATGATTTTTGTGAAAATTGTAGTATTTGTTATCATCCCTTTGTTCGAATGAATGATCGTTCATCTTTTTGGGGCCACTTCACCTATTCACCTTTCTCACAAATCCACACAAGACTCGTGATCTGTTGGAGTTCAAAGGTCTATATTCTCTCAATCTGGATCCCTTATATTGGTTTAAACTATTGGATCTATCTGCTCTTGGTCTCTTGTTTCTTATTCCATTTTAATGGACCCATATTTTGTATGTTCGCAATTCTCTTATCTTTTGCCCGTGGTACCTTGTGTATTTTTGCAACCTATCACCAGCTTTATATGATTCTAAATAACTATCATGAGTCCTTCCATAGTTTGTTTTAGGGGACAGGGGGTGGGCTATACAGTAATTCCTTCTATAGTTCATAATTACTATTACAGCTTAAGATTGTTGCATGACAAATCATCACTTCTTTCATCTATTTGGTTCATCTCTTCTCCGAACCTATTAAGATATTATTAGAAGCTTTCCCCCTCCTTCTGGTGGATCGAGGACATATCCATTTGACTTTTTAATTGTGGGATCAACCCCATAAAGTGAGAGTGAATGATATTGGCAAACTGGGCAAAAAATTTGATAGGCCCAACTAGCAAAGTCTAATACTAGTCTTGTGTTATCCCATCTAGGGATGTGGGGAAGAGCTTACATAACACCGCATCTTCATTTTTTTTGTACATTAGTCAGGGTTCATAACTTATTGATATGGCTCATTAGGCAAGAGTTTCCATCATAGAAATCAAAATGTGAAGAGATTTTGAACTTGGAGGGATAAGGAAAGTTCAATATTAAGTCGACCAAGGGGAATCTAAACGAAGTTCGAAATCCACTATTTTTTTCTACTCAACATTTATTCATCAAACTCCTTATCTTGTTCTTAAATTCGGTCAAATTCCTCTTCCCACTACTTCTTCATCAAAGTCTATGTCATCTCTACCTTGGTTCTCTTCCCTTAGATCTTCTCTTAAACTCCTTATTAGTCTTAATCCCCTTCCTCCACTATTTGGATTAGAAGTATCTACTACATGTGTTTACTGATTCACTTTTTGTCCTTTCCTCCACTATTTGGATTAGGAGAATCTACTGTACGTGTTTACTAATTCACTTTTTATTTCTACTCCCTTAATTCCTTCATGGTGTTTGAGAGGAGAGTTTGAATGGATATCAAATCCAAATTTGGACTGGTCTCTTCATGATCTCCTCCCTTCGAATTATTATGTGGTGGGTCGATTATGGGTGGATACTCAGGATGATGGTTTCTTAATGGCGGGTTTCCTACCAAAGGGTTTTCATGTGGTGGTGATAGGTCATCCATACTAGTTGATCAAATTGTGTTTTGCAAGTTGTGTTTTAGGCTTTCAATGAAGCACCGACATTGAGATAGATCCCAAACTTAAGTCCTAACAACGTTGAGTGCCTACAACATAAAGAACAGTTAGAGGACAATAATAGTTCTTTGCCTTAATTCCACTCTAGTGCTTAAGTTAGTGAATGACTTAATACATATGTTGAATGGAAAATAATAGAAAATTTATACATACCTTGCCCTTTATACTGAAGGTGTATTTATAGTAGTAGTATGTTGGTAGTATTCTTATAAGATTACTATTTAAGTGTCCGAATCCTAATTGGATTCACTATGTATATTACCTTAAATAGAAACTTTATGGTGTTATATTAGGATATAGAGATCTTTCCATATCTTGATCGGTTATGGGCCTTTGAGCCTATTTCCAATCTTCGTAGGATAGGATTTTCAGCTAGGTTATGAGCCTATTATGGGCTTACGTAGGATAGGGTTTTCAGCCCCATTATTAATTAACATGTTAGGCCTATGAAAATTATGTAAATTGAAAAATTTTTTAGATTCAGTAAGTCTTTTCTTAAAAGATTGTCCCTTTTCAAAATGGTATTCCATCTCGTTCTTCCTCTCCTGCATGGAATGGTCCTATAGCAACCAAACTAGAGAATTCATTTTTAATAGGCACATCAACACTTTGAGTTAGGTTAACAAAAAATTTCGCAAAAGAACTTAGGATGATTCTTCATAGGAGTTCAATGCGATGTAGGGTTAGGAGGAACTCTAGTCTTCCTAGGCTTCAAAATATTATTTATAATAATATTTCGTTTGCAATCACAAGATAAATGCCCAATGGAAGAACAAGCGACACAAAATGCAAGAAGTTTTTTCTATTAAATAACTATACATGTTCTAAACAAATTTATTAAGGTGAATCAAATTGATTAAAAATTATTACTTTTATCATTAATTTTTTTAACCCATATTTTCAATATATAAATAATTAATGGTATATTATAATTTTACGTTATAGTATTCCTATTTTTTTTCATTTAATATTTTTACCCACATTTGATTTTATCTTTTCTCTTTTTCAAAGTCTACATTACAATTTCCAAACCTATATCACTATTCTACTTCGTTTGCTACAAGATATACAATAAAATTAATTTCATTTTATCTCTTTTCAAATATGATTATTCTATGTATCAAATTTATCTTCATCAATTTTGCAAATGTGTAATCTAAAAGTAAAAAGGAAAAACAAAGAAAATTACAAAAAGGGGGAGACAAGGAAAAAAGAAAGAAGACAAAAAATAGTTGGACATGCAATGTAAGAGAGATTATTTTTTTCCTCTTATGAAGAAGATGCAAAAAAAAGATGGTGTCCTTCTCTTATTTAAAAAAAAAATGAAAATATTAGGTCAATCTCCCTTTTTATAGAGCTAAATAGTTTTTATATTTTTTAGTTGGGTATTCGCTAAATTTTAGACCTTTAGATTCATTTCATAGATTAGAGTTTATGTGAATGATGGGTTTTAGAAATAGTATAAATGAGATTTTAATTTTTATTAGAAAAAAAATTCATATGAGTCACATATTAACATTGTTTAAAAAGAAAAACATATATTTTATATGATTAAAATTAATTTTTTAAAAAATAAATTTCTTTTTAAAAAAAAAATCCTAACAATTTATTTTAATATTTTTATCATTTTTTACTTACATTCCAATAAGTCAAAATTAGGCATTTCATTTGAAATTTTTATTGGAATTTCATTTGGATTTTTTTTTTCTATTAAAGTGACATCTGGGTGAATGGAGTTTTATAAATTTAATTATGGCAAAATATATTAAAAAGCACTTGAATTTTAATGATTTATTATATTGAGTCTCTAAATTTTATTTATATTAAATCTAGCTTTTTAATAAATATCTTATATTTCATTAAACTCTTCAACAAATATCTTATATTTTATTAAATTTTTAATAATTTATTTTATATTTTATTAAGTACATGAATTTTGATTATATTTTATTGTAATCTTTATCATTTTAAATAAAAATGTTTTTTATAAAACATAAAATAATTATTAAAAGATCCAATATAATACAATAAAAATTTAAGGATTCAATATAATAAAATATTAAAATTTAGAGATTATTAATACATTTTGCCTTTAATTTTATAAGAAGTTGCAAAATTAATAATATAGAGTAATTAAAAATCTAGTAGTATATGGTATAAGTTCATTCGAGGCTCTTCCAACTTAAATCCTTGGTACAAGTCTACGCGCCAACTTTAAAATTCGTACAGAACTGTGTTGGGACCCTATAAAACAAAAAAAAAGAGTTTCCATTGACTAGATGGTAATGTTACAGATTCTTTCCTTTCCCTTCGCAAGCAAGTTTGGACATTGCAGTGTCCGTACAATTCTCTCTGCTTTTATAAGAAAAGTTTGCTACCATTTTTTTTAAAAATCACAAACATTTTGCAGTTTTAGTGAAGTTACTGACAAAACTCAAGTTAGGAAATCAAAATGAGTTCTAATGTTGACGCTTCAATTTCAAGCCATGTAAGTCAATTTGTTTTTCTTTTTTTTTTTTTAATATCAGAAATCAGAAGAAATTTCAGGGATCAAACTTATAATCATTGTTGCTGATTTGCAGGAAACAAATGAAGAGAGTTTGACGAAGAAAAAGCCTACTGTCGTTTTTGTTTTAGGAAAGCATATTAACATTATTTTTTCTTTTTGTTTTAGATCGAAGTTTTGATTTGAATTTATATTGATGAAGCAGGTGGCCCTGGGAGCGGTAAGAGCACCCAATGTTCAAATATTGCTAGAGAAATTGGCTTCACACATTTAAGTAGCGGACAATTGCTAAGGGAGGCCAGTAAACTTGATCCTCAAAATGGGTATGAAT